>CABFVX010003557.1:0-38715 GCA_902151425.1 Timema shepardi | reverse complement strand
GGGGGGGGGGGGGGGGTGGGGTTGAGGATGTTTTATGTCTTCATGGAAGAAATTAGAAAGTTGTAGCCATTCTTAAGGATATGGTGATTCTTTGCAGTTCTGGATGATGTTTGATGATGTCATCATAAATTTGTCTGTGATGTTTCAAGTTATTTGAGAGAGGGCTCTGAGAGTTGAATATCTGAGAAATTTATTGCAATACAGAGTGAGGTCCATACTTTTTGAACATTATGTTTGCTCCTAGTGGCCAAGATGTAGGGGAGATAATTCTTAATGTAAGGAGGGTTTTTATGTGAACTGCCATGTATATAGTATTGTTCTTGTTGAAGACCGAAATAAACATTCAAATAGGTGACAAGCTGTAGTGAGATATTGTGGGCGAATTTGAGAGTACGGAAATTGTCAAGTTCTTCCATAAAGTTGTTGGTTATATTTCTTGAATGTGTCAAAATTTTAAATCTATTAACTTCTATTTTCATCAAAAAACAACCTTTTATTATTAGGTCATTTATAGTCCTTGTTAGTCTTATATAAATATTTTTAATTATCAATTTTTCAGCAAACTATCAATCTATTCAAGCCTCTATTCTGTTGTATCAATTTGGCCACATTGAGAGTTTTCGGTTATTCAAATTCTTCAAGTTCCATATAATTATCTTTCTTTGTGTTTTATGTGTCTCTTTTTATATAAAAAAGGAATAATTCCTTGCTAAAAGTGTATGAAGAAAGAAGTGTTTGTTCCTACCCAGGCCTAACCCAACCACCCTTTCAGGTTGGCTTCCTTATATCATTAATTATAAAGTTCATATTAGAATTTTTAAATGTATTTTAAACGAGAAATTATACAAAATAGGATCTTTTCGTGAGAATGAGCTATTTATCAATTTGTATCTATTATTAGTCAATTACTGTGGTTTTAATGATAATGTGTCTGTGTGAAGCTATAATTTTTAAGCGAATCTGAATCTTGGTATATGATTGAATAGAGTAGTAATGTTCAACCGCTATCCATAGTCTTGTCAAAGTTATATGTGATTTAATTGTGAACATTGAGGCTAACATCTGTCCTCCTTTCAATGTTTATTATAAGGTAGTTTTTAGATATTAAAGAAGTTGTTTTTTTCTCTCCAGAATTTTGAGAGCACGGTGAACCCTATCCTGTCAAAGCCCAAGCCCAAGGCAGAAACCCCAGCACCCCCAAACTCTGATAGCACAGATGGTGCGAACAGTAAGGAGGGTCAGGGGGACAACTCCAAGGAGAATGTTACAGGCAGTGAAGACAAAATGGATGCCGAATAAATTATTACTATTATTATTATTTTTATCTATGATATAACAGAAATGATAATCTCTCGTTACCTGTTGCTGCAGCCACTCTCTTGACATTGTGTGGTGCATGTAGGGTACATTACAGTGTGTCATAAATGCTTTCAGCACACGTGGACAGGTTAGGACTGAGTGTGTGCCTTCCGATGCCAGTGAAAATGGCAAATGGACTGTGTTTTGAATTGGTATTTTTTTTCATGGCCAAAATATTTTGTGAAATCTCTTTAATCTGTGCTCTGAAGCTATATTAAAACTAATTTTATTACTTAATTTCTAGTTTCTCAACTGAGATCATCAAAATTTGACAATAGCAGTAAACATTCATAACATTCTAATTATTTGTTTAAAGTTTTGTTATAGTCTGTTAAAATTAATTGTGAAATAATTTTGTCTTGGTGTTTTGTCAAATAAACTTAAAGAATCAAAAATATACAAAACTAAAATTTTACAGTAAATATTTTACCATGAAAGACTGTTTGCAGGCTAGGATTATAGGAACTGCTCCTCCCTTCGCCCCTCTTTCTTATATAAACTAAATGCTATCACACCAGCTTTTCATTCCATCGTTTCATCTAAATGCAACAAAATATTCCACGTGGAATCGTTTTCGTTTCCAAGTTATTTAATATCCTTTAAATTAGCTTTTTTCTTTTTTAGTTTTGTAGATGTCAAAGTGTCACAGAACATTTTATAATGATGCAATGATTATTTATGGTTAGCTTACTAAATTCAGAATATTTAATCAGTAATGAGTCTTCAGCATCATGGCATCGTACATAATTTTTATGCATTTAATTGTATTTTAGGGTGCAATTATCATTTGAGTATTTCCATTTGTTGTATATTTGTAATGTATGTGAATGACTTTGTAAATTTAGAAAAAAACACTGTTGTGATCTTAACACTAAATGTTTGAGCTAGATAAAATTATCATTAAAATATTCAGAAAGCATGAAGTCCTTGTGTTTTATTCTTAATCAGATTAATCAAGGTAAACTCAGTGCACACGTTATACTTGAGACACAAGAAAAACAAAGATGTAAGCATAGTTTTTTTTTCTCCTAGTAATTCAAATTGATTTTTTTTCTCCCCCATACATACCCAAACATATTCCTTACTATAGTGTAACGTGAAAAATGTTTATACATTATTTTAACTGGCTTAAAAATAGTTTTTACTTTTCTCAACACCTTGAAGAGAAAGTATTGTGATTTTCAAAAAAATTAATCAAGCTGAAGATTTTGATAAATGTTGACATTTCATGACCCACTGAAACCAAGAGTGGTTTTTGTGGTGCTGTCCTTCCAGCTCGAGTCTAGACTATTTTACAGATTAGGCTAAAGTTTGCTATCTGTGGTTTAAATAAGGTACTACAGAGGAGTTTTTGGAATTAGATTGAACCCTAAATTTAATTGTAGTTTACTGAAGGGTAAAAGTAGAAGAAATTAATTTTCTTAAAATTTGACCTAAGGATTTTGATTTATTTCATATCTAAACCCTTTTTAATTGTTATAAATAAGATGAAAATTCTCATTTTCTCATGAAAATTCTCATTTTCTCATGAAAATGGCTTTGAGAATACTTAAATGAGGGGAATTTTCCAATTTTGATAATCTCTGCAAACATTTGAAAATACGAAGTAACTTAAAAATTAAAGTTATACTGTTAAAGATAAGTCTTTAATTTGATATATATTTTAACAAACCCAGAAGTTTCTGAGCTATAAGCAAGTACATACCTTATAATTCAGGTTTTTGAAAGTTAATTTGAATCTTAAGCTCATTGGTGGCACATGTTTTTCTTATCAGTTTTTCCGCAGGTGTTTCTAGTTCCTGATCCCTTATTCAGTGTATATTATTTAATTTTTGATCTTTGGTGTAGTGGTTTTACAACAATGTATAGACCTATTATTTTGTTTCCCAAATCATATTAGTTTTTAGTAAGTTTCTATTCTAAAATAAAAGTGAGATAGTCACCAAAAAAACTTTAAAATATAGGTAGTTTATATATACATTTATTTTAAGTAAAAATGCATTGTTCCTAAAAATTGCAAAGATAAATAATAACAAAAAAATTGACTCATTAGCATCCATTTAGTTTTAGCTGTGCGTGTTAATAACTGTTCGAGTTATACGCTAACTTTGTAACAAATACATTAAGGCCCCTGAATTTGGCGATTCAGTATCCATGGTTTACCACCGATAATTTTGATTTATTTTTAATTGAAGAAAAATAGTTTAATAAGTTTAAAAGCATGTACCAAATGAGAACAGGCTGTACTATTAGCATCACAACCCTAGAATGAGCATTATGCTATATATATCAGTGATTGCCACGCGAAGAAGAATGGATAGTAGTAAGTACACTGTAGTGTACAGTACACATTACTTTATTTAATTTTGGTAATGTCTTAGTGTAAATAATGTATCAGTTAAACGTTAGTGTATTTTGGTATTACCCTCGGATAGAGGGGGCCATCCCGTATTCGAGCAGAATAAGATTAGTAAAAAATCTAATTAAGGGATTAATTTGAATATTCCTTTAGTATTCTTGATACTTGGCTAGTTATTAGAACTAGCCCTTTTTCGTTGCATACTTTTTGGCATTCTGTCTTAAATCTGGTTTTAGGAACAGCTATTCTCGCCCCTTTCTTCTCATAAATAAAAGTAATTTAAAAATCTCTCCACCCTCTTTTTCCAACTGCCTTTCACGCCTTTGCTGGTGTATCCATTCTTTAACCTACATTCCAACAGTGCTCTTCCAAACATGTTTGCAAGCCCACCTTAATGGGCTGCACAGGGCCCCTCTATTTGCATGACGACAAATAATGATTAGTCTTTGCAGCCAGTGTGTCATCTGAAGCTTGTTTGTGATGTGATGTGTAATCATTGAAGGCAACTTTTTTTCAAGAAAGAGGGGGAACTAAAACTTGTGTGGAAAATCTTGAGTGAGGTCAGTAGCCCCCATGACTAGGCTATAGTGTGTAAACTTCTTTGTATGTTGATGCCTTCTGTGAGAATAACTCATGTGTGACAATATTTCACATACAATAATACTTTCACCATCAAGCAGCCTCTCTTCCTACACTATTACCATATTTGCCTGAGTACTGGCCCCTATTTTCACCATAGCTCAATAAGAATAAAAAAAATTGTGTTTAATACAAGGTTGTTTTCTTACATCGTATTGAAGCTCAAATTTTTCCACTTACTGCATAGGCCTATTAAAGTTGCAATAGTTTATAGTAGTTAAATGTTTTAATTTACAGATAATAGGTATAACTTATTACACATTAAATGTCAGGGACACTTGGGTATTAATTATGATTATTAATACATAGGGTGGACACACATAAAAAATTATGTAATTATTAGGTCTTATCTATTCACTCTCATCAACCGAATCATTATCACAAGTAGTGGAGCTTTCACTTTCTTATCGCCACTCAGAAACTTCCTCGGAAATCTCCACCTGGGGCTTCCCAAAGCAGATCATCCTCTGACCCATCCAGTGCATTTTAAATGCAGCATTTCTTGAATCCTGCTATGATGGAATCTTGTGAGATCCATTGCCATGATGAGAGGATCCACTCGCTTTATCTTGCCTGTAAGAGTGAGCGCATGATTTCCTTCCAGCAGCCAATCATTGTATTTCTTCTTCAGGTAGTCTTTAAATGGGTTACTGACCACTAGGTCCAGCACTTGAAGCTGGCTTGTCATTCCTCCTGGTATCACAACTAAGTCAGTTTTCACCCTTGCGGCAGTGGTTTTCACAATGTAAATAAGATGACTCTGAAAAACATCAAGTACAAGCATGCTTCTTTTACCAATTGCAGCTCCAGGGCGCCTATTCCATACTAAATCCATCCGATGTTTCATTAAATCTTCAGTCATCCACCCATTCTCTTGGACGCTGACATGAATTACATAGGGTGGAAGTTTGGAACAATCTGTAAGACAAGCAAGCATTATGATTACCCTTAATTTTTTATTTCCTGGGGTACGGATCAATTTAGTCTTCTCCCCTTTCATGTGCACAGTAGTGTTAGATGGCAGGTCAAAAACACTGGTGTTTGGTCACAATTTCCAATCTAACTCATGAGGTAATTGTTGGCTGGTTTGAGTCTGATAATGTATTTCTGAAAAGCTAAAAGCTTCTTCATAATTAGCAGGCAATCTCTGGCCTATTCTTGTCCATAGTCTGAGAAATAATCCATTTCTCTTCATTCTTTTAACCCAACCAATACTGGATCTAAGAGTCTGCCGCAGAACATTCATTTCCCAATCCACTTCAAGGGCTTTCAAACGAATGATTTATCTTGATATGTGCACACCATTTGTTTCTCCCTTACAAATTGGGTATATTTTTCTTCCAATTCTTTGTGGTGCCACGAAATGCCTGACGTGTTGAATTGCAACTCTGCAGCTTGGGAAAATCTTTCCTCCAGCGACGCACATTAACTTTGTGATGTTATTTTTGCTTAAATATTTACTTAAAATATAAATTTAATAGTCAGTTGACTCTAACTTTCAACTAAGTAATAACGTTGACAACTTTACTATTTATTTGTTTACAATTGAAATATTAGTTTATATATAACCTACTTACCTTTATTTCATTATAATAAATTTTCTTTCTTTATTTTAATTCATGAAATGCCCACCCGCCATGTTTATTACTATTTTGGTAGGTGATTTTAACGCTATCTGCTTTAAAGAATGGTGGATTTCGGAACTATTTCAATCTTTATTTATTTTGTTTCTGGATTTTTATGTGCGAAGTTTAAGTCATTTCTTTCTCAAAGTTCAGATTTTTTTAAAAAATAAAACAAAATAACATGTTTGAGTGATTGTTTAAAAAAAATCTGTGGTGGTGAAGGACTGAAAAAAATATAAGGAAAGATTCAATTTGGGCCGGTTTTCAAAAGTGAATATTATATAGTGAATCATCAATTTCGGCCATGCTAAAGCATGAAAATAGTAGCTAATTTTCAGGAAAGGATTGAGTTTCATGTAGACATGATAAAGAACAAACTAGAGAGAATAATACAGATTTACTACCAGTACATGAAATCGTCAGTCTAAATTATTGGGTGAGATCAAGCTTATTAATATTCATCGTATTACTAGGAACGTAAAAGACCCTTTATTTGCTTTAGTCAAAATTTCATGTGAAACTTTTTTTTTTCTTTCAAGTATTGCTTCACAATACTTTTATTAGTTTTATAATTTAGGAGGCATGCCTTATTAGGTAGGATTGGGATCTGGACTCTGAAAGAAACGATAATAACACACAATTATCAGTAATGTCTTTTTTTTATTTATAATTTAAGATTAGTTACATTGTACAATCTGGTAATGTTCTTGAGCACACCCAGTGGTCCCGAGTGTAAAGGGGCGTCGTTGCTACTGCCGGTTAGTTGAGCTGGAGTTATTTTTTTTTTGTTATATTTATTCTTTTCTCCTAGACATTGGGAGTGGCGCCCAATGTACTCAATTAGTAAGTTACTTTTTTTCATTATTCAAATTGTGTTCTTTTTAATTATATTGGTGGCCTGGCGGTCTAGGGGGAAGGTGTCAGACTTCTGTGCTGGCGGCCGGGGTTCAATCCTCGGTCCTGGCACAGATTTATCTGATTACTAAATCCTTCCTTCACCTCTGATAAGACATCTTGTGAATGTGGGGAATGCTCAGGCCTCCACCGTGGTTCGGATTCTACGTTAAACTGTAGGTCCTCCATTTCATCTCACAATCACCCTACCATTACACATTAGTGTGTGTATAGCCCGAACGGGTAGTAAGACACGGTGATGATAATAATAATAGTTTTATTCATATTAGAACTTGTCACGCTGTAATGTTGTGCCGCCGCCGAGTTCTTTTGCATAGCGTATCTTACAACTGCAACCTTAAAGCACATAACTTCGTCTTTGACCTTTATCTGTTTTGACAATGTGCTGCGTTTTTCTATGCTTTCAGGCACCATTGGAAAAGATAAGAAAATAGACTGTAAAAATAGAATAGAACCCCACCAAACTATCTTTTATTTATGTTACTGTAACTAATTCACACAAAAAACAAATGAATACCGCAAGATAATCAGCAGGCAGCTGATGTCACGCGCCATGGAGATAAGAAACATTATTACTAAACACTGATTGTACACTGAGCACTTACTAAGCGCTCCTCGTGATCAGTTATAGTGTGTGTTAAAACGTAATGTCAGAATACCACATCTCTGCTGTAATTCTATGACCAAAATGAAATAAAGTATTTGAGTTAGTATTTGTGTGGAAACATGTTGGCATGCATGGTTTACTAACTTTAATAAATAGTATGTAATAGATGCAGCTTTTAACAAAGATTAAGTTTGAAATGAATAACACAAGAAGCTATGCCGTGACAATAATTTACATGTGAAATACCTTAGTAAAATAGATTTTTATAGTGTCTTCCTTGTGTGAAAATGTGTTTTGTGCTAGATTTACTAGCTTTAGTTAGAAATATGCAATACAAGCAGCTTTATACAAAAGTAAATTGGAATTAATAACATAAGATGCTATGCTACAAATATGACGACCCCCTATTTTTTTCTTTCGACTTTTAATAAAAACTATCGTCTCATATTTGGGCCAATACGGTATGTACCTTATAGCACCTACAATAAGAGACAGCAGTGGCGTACCTTATACCACCTATAATAAGAGGAGACAGCAGTGGAGTTCTGGTAGTTTAAGTATGCATTACTATCAAAGATGTGCTAAGTTTAGCAAACTTCTATTTGGCTTGAAAAAAAAATTCTGGTTTTAACAAGAGAATAATGAAAGCCAATAGCTATGTTCAATGATTACCATTCTGAGCTGTTTAGTACATTACAAATTAATATTCATAGGAACAAATCTGATATTTGAATTGAATGTTGTGGTAACTTGATTTATCAGCTCAAAATAAAATATTACAAACAACTTCGCAACAAAATTTATATGATTTTAGTGTATTTTTTTCTAGTATAAAACAATTAAAAAATTTTCAAACTTGATTAAGTTTTGAGAATATTTCTGATATTGGAGTCTTTACATAAATTGAAATCAATTTAATAGAGACTAGCAATAATTTTAATTCAGAAACTATAATTTGTAGGGAGTAAGAAAGTATTGTATAATCATGTGAACCAAAGGAGGAGGTAAAATAGAAACTAGGTCTGAATGACAAGATGAAAAAAGAATAATAGAGCAACGAGGAGGTAAAGAAGCTGGAGAAATAAAATTTTGAGAGGTTGTTAGACCCATATGGGAAGGAGTGGTAGGAGAGGAAGAAGAAGAGATGGAGGAGGAAGCAGAAGAGGCACCAGAAATGGACAAACTCACAGTGGAAATGATAAGGGCAGCAGGAGAAATGGGTATACAGCGGTGGTATGGAGTAGTAAGGGCAGTGTGGAGGGAGAAGTGCCAGAGGATTGGACAAAAGTTTTATTACCAATATTCAAGAAAGGTTATAAGAAGAGGTGCGAAAATTACATAGGTATAACACTGATGTATCAATGCGCGAAAATGTAGGAAAAGCTTGCCTAAAGGAAAGATCAAGAGAGAGTAGGTCGATGATATATTTAATATTAGGAATTAAGACTTTATGGAAGGGCGATAGGAGTTTGAAAAGGATATGGTAATGGCATTCAAGGATGTAAAACAATCATAATAGTATAGGTAGGAAGGTCTGGAAAGCAATGGAAAAGCCTGGAGTAGAAAGAGGAGTGGCTTGGAGAGTAAGGAATATGTATGATAATATTAGTAGTGTAAAGACGAGAGAGCAGGTGGACGGAGTGGTCCCGATTAAAAAAACGAAGTAAAGCAAGGGAGTGCCCTCTCACCATTGATATTTGTATTGGTGATGGAAATTACCATAAGAGAGACTAAGAAAGTGGGGGCCATTGGAATGAAACTTGTGTGGAACACGTTATTTGTCAGAGGAGACACAAGACTAGGAATAAAGTTATCCGGGAAAGAATAGGGGTACAGGGAGTACATGAGATAGTAGAGGAAGCAAGACTGAGATGGTATGGGCATGTAATGAGAATGGAAAATAGACCATGCCAATGTTAGAAATGATGTAGGCCTATGTAGGAAAAATACAGCAAGGAGGACCAAGGAATAGATGGGAAGAGCGGATAATAGTGTGTTCAAGTGAGAGGAATGGAAGAAATTAAAGGAGGAAGGATAGAAGAATATAGACATTTTACTAAAATTATACAGCCACAGGCTGGAAACATTTGATGATGATAATTAATCTATTCAGTGGAAACTTTAACTTAGGATAAAACAGAAACAAGGCAACTGAAGGACATGGGAATAGAGTTTTTTTGAAGCATGCTAGCTGTCACCATATGAGATAGGATTAGAAATGAAAATGTAAGGTCAAGAGTTGGGGAAAGGGGATAGTTGAGGAAGTAAGGATGAGATGGTATGAACATGTAATGAGGATAGGAGAGAGGATTTCAAGAAGATTAATGAATATCAAATATGTAGGGAAGAGACCACTACAAGTGAGTGAGACAAAGAAAATATGGGAGGAACGCAGCAAGTGTGCAAGTGAGAAGAGGAGAGTGGAAGAGAGTGGAGAAAGGATTCTGGAAAGACAGAGGAAGATGGAGGCATTTTACTAAATGGACCCAGCCACAGATTAGAAACGGTTCATGATGATGATAATGAGTTTGTATGCTGTTGAATATTTTTTTTATTCTTATCCCATATAAAAACAACAAAGATCTCATGCAAGCCCTTATAACTTAACAAATTATATAACAAAGTGGATACTTTACACCAAATCGAGATCAGTTCAACCATCATTAATAAAATAATGTATCAAACAATGCCCATACAATAACATATTTTATATTCATATTTGAAACAGCAGATATTAATTAATTTTTATCATTAACCACTTATATTTAATTATAAAATAGTGTAATGTTATTGCAAACAGCTTTATAAATAAACCACTTTAATTGAAGAGACTCAATCTTTATGCCAAAAGAAAATGAGGGATAGTAAAAACATATCTTAAAATATTTCTAGTTAGCTTTTGTAGTAAAAAACTATGATAAGGAAACATTTTAAACACCAAACTAGTGAGTAAAAACAAGAGAATAAAATCCAACTGAGTAAAAGAAAAAAACAAACTTAAAAACCTTTTGATTGCTCACTAGTTTATCTGTTGTTTATTATTTTACTACCTTTTTCTTATTTTAAATTAGCATTTTAACCATTTGACCTTGCGATTAAACCAAATTTTTATACAAGGAACATACATTAAATAATCTTTAATATTAGAAACTATTTGTCTTATGTTATGGAAGGAAGGATAGAAAAAATTCTGTGCAATTTTAAATTACCTTATGAGGCCAGGAAGTAGTAGGAGAAAGCAAAAATTCATTTAATGACCAAATAAAAAAGAAACATTTAAAAACCCAGACTTTACTTTTTTTTTTACACATTTGACCATTGTATATTTCATGTACTAGCAGTTTTACCTTGACTGATTACATTATGACCATATCTTAGAAGTTAGACCATAATATAACCAATAAAGGTGAGCGATCAGATTAAAGGGGGTACTGTATGTTTAGTTGAATCATCATAGGAAGAACCTCATCTAGTAGATCTAAAAGTAAACATACACTAAGTCGGTGTAAGCTACTAAAAGGTCCTTAGTGTGTTGATCCGACTAGACACCCCATTTGATGTTAATTGATTCACAATGATCTAGCCACCATTATAATGATATAACTTTTGAGCACCCTCTTACTTGGCCAATGCACTTTGTGCCTGGCTCACCCTCTCTAGTTTCTCAAAGTGCTTCTTGGCATTACGAATATTGATGAGCGTTGCCTCAGATGCTGCAACAGAACACATTTATATAAAATAAGACATACCTTGAATTGCAGTTTGGCAGATATAAGTATTCTCAAAGTTGAAGCAAAGTTTGAAATTATAGGAAATATTGAACCAACCTATAAATATATATGGAATAAAGTGCATTAAGTAAAATATATAAAATAAATAATTGTGGAAAACAAGCACAAATAAAATTAAAAACAGTTAAAACATTTTTATACACACTTCAATATTTTGATACATGCTTACTAACTTACTACTACTACTTCCTGAGGCAGATGTAATAAAAGCAAGCATAAAAATAGTGACGTGTGTGTAAATATGTGTTAACTGTTTTTACGTTTATTTGTGCTTTATTTTTGCACAATTCTATCATTTTATTCAGTGAATATTTGGATACAAATAAAAAACAAACATAAATTATTGTAACTGTACCAGTTGGTGTTGAACTTACGTATGGCAGGATCGGACATGATGACCATTACATAAGTATTTGAAGTAAAAATGTCAATGAAAGCTGCAAAGTTACTGTTTCGCACTTCCATGCTCTGGAACTGAGCTGCCAATTTGCTGTTAACATAACAACAGTGAATATTATCAGAAAATGTCACAAATACTGTTTATCTCAATTCAGATTTATAAATTTAAACCTGTATATAATGATTATCAATTCCAATTCAATATTTAATCAAACAAAATAGCCATTTTTGATTTGCACAAGATTACTTTAACACAAAGGCTTTCTTTAGTACATTTACAGTTTGCCATCATAAAAGTGAAACAGCAGAGAAAAGCGGTCACAAAAGAATATCACCCGATTCTGAATGTTGCCGTTTTGTTTGGATACCAGAACCTTTTTTTTTTAATCGAATATGAAAGTTAAGAATGAAGATATCAAAATCATGATATTAAGATCAAGTCTTTTAATAACATTAAGAATTGAGTTTGGCATCCCTAAATATATTAATTAATCTCTTTAAAGAAAACAGCTTCTCTATTTTTTTTAGGTATTTTTGTTATATATGGAAGACGGTGCAGGAAAGAGGGTTAGAAACACATAAAAGAGAAGTAACATAGTATATATATCATAATACCCATCAATGTCACCTGCTGTTACAATACTGCCAGTTTCATCAACACATGGTATTCAGGAAACTTTGTCCCAAATTACACTTTGAACAGCACAACTGCTGTCAGGACTATCACACTTTATAATTTACAATAAACTTGTGGTAAGATTATTTTGCAATAGTTAACATATTTGGAAGAAGTTATAGGAAAGGTAGATAGAAAACATATAAAAGAGAACAAACACAATATTTTGCTTTTACAATGAAAAGAACACATTTACACTATACACTAGTGCCACTGGACTAAGAGGTAATGGCTGGCGCTTGAAAAAAATTGATAATAATCGCCCAATCCCTCGACCTAGGTTTCATTCTATAAGAACTCATCAGGGAGGGGTGTGAAACACTCAACTCAACTTCCTAAAAAAGGAAACCAAAAAACAGAAGAGGGAGAAAGAAGAAAATTGTAAAGAATGATAGGACACTTAAATAGGAACATGTAAAAGTAACAAATCACAAAGGACAAACACAGTAAATGAACATTGGATGTGATTGATTATATAATACATATCTCTAAGGAAAACCGCTTTTCACTTTTTGAGGTATTTAGTTATATATATTTGGAAGAGGATACAGGAAAGGTGAATATAAAACCTAGGTCAGGAAATTAGGTAGTAACTATCGATTTTCTTCAAGAGGCAGCCATTGCCTCTTTTTCCAGTCACAGCAATGTAAAGTGTCAACTGTGTTATTTTCATTGTAAAAGTCATATTGTGTTTGTTCCCTTATATGTTTTCTAACCACCTTTCTTGTACCTTCTTACAAATATGTATTACAAAAATACCTAAAAAAGAGAAAAGGAATTTATCTTAAAGAGATTAAAATGTTTAAGGTGAAAATGCAGGAAACGTGAGAAACAGTGTTTTTGCAGTTTTTATAGCAAAATGTTTTTTGTCAAAATAAATCAGGTAACGCTCCATTAGCAGCATAGAGTTTAATTTTCTTCATATGGTGATGTCAACATTTCTTGAATATCTGTCAAGGGTGTCCTGGAGTTTGACCACTTTTACTCTTCATTTAAAAAGTTTCTCATCAAATACTAAAATTCTCAGTACAGATATTCAACTGTTGATATCACCATGTGAAGAATATTAAACTCATATGTTTGTGTGTTTGTAAGTTTATTTAATAAGTCTAGTAAGTATATTAATAAAATATGTATGTGTGGAGGGAGGAAGGAGTTACACCCTTCCTCCTGATTAAGTGATAGATCCACCTATGCTTATTTTACACATGAATAGTTTATAAAATGAATGAGTCTCACCTAGTGCTTTAAGTCAACCATCGAAACCACCTTATCACACTCCACATTAATGCCCCAATGTAACTTAGCAATGTCGCATACACAGTGATAATCTTCTACCATAGTGTTTCTAAGTTGACTAAAAAAAAGTGTTTCTAATTTATTACTTTTAATAATTTGTTCAAGGTTTCGGGTTTTTTGTTTTACCATACGCCCATGCCCCTAAATGATGAAAAATATACCTAAAAAATTACTCAACAAAGATTATTAAAAATGTCACTTTCTACATATTCTCTATCAAAATAAGTAATACACATTACCAACAAAAACAAATTAATGACTTAAAAAAATAAAGACCTAACAAATTTATTCTTATATAATGCTGGGTAATAAGCCTGCAAGTAGCTGGTTTCACTTAATTATGTCATCCCCCACACACTAAAAAACAAAAATTTGAGACTACAGTTTAGACAGAGGGAGGATAAAAGTTAAAATAGGGCATTCCTGGCGTATACTAAACTAAAAGCGGTGGCTGGGCTGCACTTTTCTTATTTACACTAAATTGTGTGTGTGTATGTGTACATGTGTGCGTCTTCTTTTTATCAGAATAGTATATTAATTATACTCAAATAAGTGCACCTGAAATTGGATTACTTGAAAATAAGAACAATTATTAGTAACAGCAGTTGGGCTAGCAATGATTGACTAATCTTTATTAGCTTAAACAGTGTACTAAAATTTGAATCGGCTTCAAATCATATATCAGCATCCACTTTGATTAAAAAAAATTCTGGCTTCAACATTGCAAAGCTTCCCCAATAAAATATTAACAGCTGAGATACTCAAATTATGTCCAATCATTACCATTTTTAAGTGATAGATATATTACAAATCATTCAAATGAAGAAAATCTTAAGTAATTGAATTGTAAGTTGTTATAGCATCTTTATTTATCAAAATAAAACAAAATATACAAATAATTGTGCAATAAAAAAATTCCAATTAATTTTAGAGCATTAAGTTAAATAAATAACTACAAAATAAAATTATTTCAAGCATAAAACAATTATCATAAAGTATTTCTACTTCGATTCGGCTTCAAGAATATTTCATAATTTCGATTAAAGTTCACTTTGAATTGAAAACGTTGACTTGGCACATTCCTAAATTGAGGGTTTCACTGCAAATTACCCGCCTCGGTGGCATAGTTAGCTAAAGCGCTGGTTTTGTGTTGAGCTCGACTGCCGAGGATGGGGAGGTCGAGGTTCGAATCTCGCTCAGGTGAACTGGGGGTGGTTTTCCACTCTTCCTCAACGCAAATGCAGATTCACTTCCTCTATATTCAACATTCCCAATTCCTAACCCATTAGAGTAATTAGTACTTAAGTGTAGAACCCGAACGGGTAGTAAGACACGGTACTAAGTAAGCAATGCAAATTGAATATACTAATATGAGTTTACCTGCAACTTAGCTTGAACTGCTTGATAATATTGGAGACCTTCTCAAACCTGTGGACATCCCTATGGTTTCGCCGTTGGCAGTGTGAGATTACCAGGAATGTAGCACGTTCAAATAAAAGCACCTCATCAGCATCAATAATGTTGGCAAACTGGTTCAAGCTTTGTTCGAGCTCTTTTACATTTGGGATCAACATGTACACAATAGAAGACCATGCCTGCCAACAACATATTAATAACACTTTTATTTTAATTGAGTTATCAAGCTGTCTTCTGAACGACGTAATATGAGGCAAGGTTGAGGGAAAAAGGATGATTCAAATAGTGTATGAAGGGAATGAAAGAATAAAATTCTGGGAGCTGGAGGAGGTGACATAGGACAGGACAAAAGGAATGGACCTGTCGTAAGACAGGACACTCAATAATAATTAACAAAATAAATATAAACTTTTCTCGCTAAATCCATTCATGATTATGGTGATGATGATAATGGTAATAATAATAGTGTGTCTTGGGCTATATAAATCTGTAGCTCGGTTTCCGGAAAGATTAGCCAGTAGCTACTAATGTACCGTTGCTCAGGGTATGCCCAAGTGTACTAATCATATATTCTTTTCGTGGAGACTCTTTCCATGTCCTGATTAGATGAGGGGATGATAGTGAATATAACGGGGTAAAGCCAATGAAGATCTTAAACCAAACTTAAGCTTAAGAAACAAAACCCTGGTGACTATGGGAGTTATTCCCCATTCAAGAAAAGTTTCCTGATACCAGCCGAGAATCAAACCCAGGACCTCTAGGTCAGCAGCTAGAGATTTTGACCACTATACCACGAGGTCGGTTGATGCAATTAATGTGTGTTAGGGGATGGAAAATTTAAGGTTTATAAGTCATGACCCCTTGATTTTAATATTCACTTCTTTCTTGTTCTTGAAGATTGAAATTCTCATTCATTCTCCAAAGGACCTAAATTTGATTAGCTACTGAGAGCACAGTTAAAATTAATCAACATCTAGTAAATTAAAATATGTGGTTAAATATAAGTTTATATTCCAAATTAAAGAGTTTCGCACTCACTCTATAAAGTGTTTCATCCCAGATTGAGGTACGAAAGCAAGTGCAATCGAGAGGACGAGACAAACGCTTCAAATCTTCTTCACGTTCATGAAATATCTAGAAAAACAAACAACAGATAACCACAGTCGGGTACTTTTTTTTAAAGTTGGAACAGGAAGAAATAAAGGGTTATCGTGTCAAAATACACTTACTCTAGTTTTGAACCAAGCATGCTCAAATTTTTCATAGATTAAAATTAAGGCTTTAACCAAACATATAATTTATATTATTGTAGTCTTATATTAATAATGTTTGTTATTCATTCACATATTTTAGAGTGAATGCATGAATATGCAAACATTTAAAATATACACATCCCGTATTCTGTTTATGATGCTGTAAAAAATAAGAGTTGCCAAATCAGAAGTAAATTTGAAAACAATAACTGTTTTGTATTTATAATATTGAAAAAATTAAATACAACTTTTAACTAAACCACTAATTTGGATATAAAATTAGACAGTATTAATTACTGTATATTGTTAAGAAACTAAAGATATCTGACATTGCTAGTGAGCATGGTATCCATGTTAACAACATCACATTTGTTTTTAACTGAATTTTGAATTTACTTTTATAGTATACTTATCTGAAAGTTAATTTATAAATATAACTAAACCTAATTTATAAATATCAAACTTGTTTAGATACTTAAATAGATATAATTTACAAGTTTCAAACTTTTTATAGCCTGAAACAAATTTAAACATAAACCTAAAGTGATCATCGAACACTTTCAGCTGTGCTATACGATCTGTTTGTAAAGACCAGAACATTTAGAATCCTCTTAACACTACAAAGTTTATAAATAGGGATGATTCGCCAATCACATGAAATGTAATAATTGTATTATTCAGTTAGGAACTTGGCTTTACTAATCTTTAGATTCTTTCATTAAGTCTCAGTTCATTTTATCTATAAAGTGGGAAATAACTAGTTAAAGTTTCCCAACACGTAAAATTAATTGTTTGCGGCTCACCAAATCACGCTGGTCTTCTTGCACAAGATCCATCTTGTGGACTAGACAAAATATTTTGGCTTCTGGCGAGTTCTGAAGGATGGCCTCCAAGCAGCTCTGATAGTAATGCATATCTTTATCCAATTCTCGAGACTCCACGTCAAACACGTAGATCAACACCTCCACATTGCGGAAGATGTTATCCCTCTGACTAGCAAAGTAGTTCTCCATAAACGCCTCCTGTCTGTCACAGAGTGGCTTTCGTTTACAAATCCAAATTTTGTTTTTTATTTCAAGCACATGTAACCACATGGCCTAAATTGGAAGGCAAATTTATGTAATATTGTAGTAGGTTATGAGTTGTGAATGACAAAACGAGTGTTGCAGGTTGTTTTGATTATTATATAAACAAATAAACTAGAAGACCTGACCACAAAAGTGTTGTCAGCATTCCTTAGCGAGAAACCAGACCAGAGGGGCCCGGATAAAAGCTAGAGGAACCAGCCCTCCAGAGTTACTAATCAGCACCAAAGTCTAGAGTTCACTCTGCCCGATTCGGGACTATGCATACTTGGACAGCGGTTCATCAGTACTTATCTTGAGGGCTGCCACTCGAGCCCAGGGTATCAGGGTTGGGAACCATGTAGAGATCACCTAGTCGTCAGACAGGCCATGGGGAATTCCTAGCAACACCTCGTTTTGTCACAAGCTTCCGAGTATTCTCCAAGTTCTTTCATTCTAATATCACTACCAACATCACATTTGTAATAGACATAGTCTCGGCAACTCAACAACTTGACATTCGTGTAATTTGAGAGGCGCACTTGCACACAGTTGTTAGCGCCAGTCATCACAATCCAAGATCATTCAACTGTATAACCTCTCTGTTTGTGTAACTCAAGTGGAACAGTCGTGCTGTGGTGTTTTTATAAGTGCTGTGTTTGTTAGTTTTCCAATCCAATAATGTTATTCAAATCAATACAATATTACATGTACAGCCCTGTACTGCATTTCTGTATGTTACACGTATGTATATTCGCAATTATATTAACATGTAATATATTGTATTGTATGTATCTTACTGTTATTGTACCATACAATACTACTGTACAGTCTAACTGTACCTATAATATTCGATACTGTACTGTGATTAATTCTTGTTTAGCAAACATGACATAGTAAAAATGCATCTTATGCAAGTTCATTCATAAAACTTGACACCATCTAAGTCCACATTAGGTCAAGTTTCCGAGACTCTACTCTAATGATAAACCTATTTAAAACCAAAGTTTAACATCAATCACGAACCCACACACAAATATGCCCCATTACCTCCCCTTTATCCTCGGCCGTAGCATATCCTGACAGATTCTAAGGCCCACCTTATAGTTAACAGAAGGGGGTGGTAACACACATTTATTTCTTTAGTAAGCTCATAACCATACCATATATTCAAGCTAACTTGAAAACTTGATTAGAAAATTCAAAACACTGTTTATGCTAGAATCAAATAATGAGCTAGGTCAAAGAGTTTACTCCAATATCAGTGTTGTTTGTAATTTATGAAATTTATATTTAGCCTCACAGGCAAATAATTATTTATGTTGATAAGTATTTATTCATTTCTCAATATAAATAAAGTAATTTCAAACAAGCTTAGAACTCAAAATTTGGTTCACAAAGTGTAGCACAATAATACAGAGAAAAAATTGTTTTTTTAATAAGCTACATTTATTAAAATTGAAAATGAGGGTCTATGTTTATTTCATAAAAATGTTCTATTTCACCTGTATAACGTCACTCAAAAGATAAATCTAGGTTTTCTTAACCTTCTAGGACCCAAAGTGAAAAAAACACTGCAAAATGTGAAAATAATCATTTCTATAAAATCTGAACTCATTAGTGCTCAAGAAATATTCTTAATTTGTATTAGAAAAAGCCATTCATAGTAGTAAAATAAATATATACTACCTCAAAAATATTTACTGGGTAAGGTTAAAATATAAACTTTCAAAATTAAGTGTTTTTTTTTATAAAATAATGAACCTATACTCTTGTTCTTAAACCTAACTATTCTGTGTTTGAGGTATCGGTTATAGTTCCCTAAAAATAAATTAATTTCAGGTATCAGCTCTGTTTTAGCGCTCTTGTTTTTTTTAATACACTCATTAATTTAATGCCTTACAGTCTTGTTAAATAGACGTACCCATAAGAAAACAACAACACATTTCTAGTCACTATTAAAGTGTGAGAGTGTACAGTTATTGCTAGTATACTGTAAGATTACTCACCCTCCACAATCCCAAAGGTTGAGTACAAGATTTCCCAGGAACCGAACATGTGAATGCTCCACATCGACTGGAACAACAGTTTGTTTCATTTAGCAATGAAATTAGCAAAGAGATAATTAACTTACCAGTACATTAATAATAAATACTTTTATTTATCTTGATTCATCAAATTTTTTTTTTTACTTCTTGAATTTCAAATTCAGAGTCAAAAGACCCATACCTTTTTTAGACATATAAATGTGTGTGTGTCTTGATAAGAATTTATTCTTGATTAAAGATACAGTACTGTATTGTGGTGCAAAGTTCCAATAATTTGTTTATGGAAAAGAGCAAGGCCTACTTACTTGTAGCTCCTAAACGCCTAGTATCTCTGGCTATGTAATTTGCAAATATTATGGAACGCATTGAAGTCTTCCCTGATCCGCTCTTTCCCATCAAAAGCACCTGAAAGAAAAAGTAAGGCCTACAGACAATTTTTAATATTGACAGTGATAAAAACAAGTGAAAAATAGCCATGTATCATTAAAAAAAATGAAATAATGTATATAAATATTTAATGAGTAGCCTAAATAATAAAATTGGCAGTCATTTTTATTGGTTAGCCTCCTCTCACGAATAGGCCTACTTTAAATTTATCCCCCCAAAATGTGTGGAAGTTTTCTCAAAATTTTCCAATTAGACAAAAAAGTTTTCTTCATTTCAATTAGGTTAAATTTCCTGTAGAAATTCACGGGCAAAAATTACCCCTGGAAACCTGAATAAAGCTTAAAGCCTTAAGGTTCTTCCACACTATGCCGATCGGCAATGTGGAGTAAGTATGGACGTGCTGATTGGGCTGTGCCGCTCATCCGAATCATACCAATTGGCTTGCTGAGTGAAAACTAACTTATGCAAGTCTTCATTAAAGAAAGCCAAGCTGAAGAGCATAGTGTAGACCTACCGCATAATTTCAATATGAATTATAGATCAGTGTAAGGATGGGCTAAGCCGCGATGTGCCGATATCGGTGATGAGCGTGACTGTGATTTTAAAATATTGGTGATTTATACTAGTGATTATTCACAGTGAATGGAAGTCTTGCAGACAATATCTTGTCATGGTCGCATTTTGTTGTTGGATCAATATTGTGTCCCAGTCACTGCACTTTACTATACTTGTTAAACTGATATTTTTTTATCACTAATAGATTGGTCCTAGGACCATTTATTTTCACAGTATTTGCAAGTGGATTTTTTAGTGTTGTTAAATGAAATAAATTGATGTTGGGAATCAACGAAGTAAGAATAATGACTAAATTTGAGGAATAATAGAATATAAACTTAGACAATATTGTTTCAGAAAATGTAAATTAATATGTTTATTAATTTCAACTATACTTAGGGCCTACTGTATAGTGTTTATGTTTGGGTTGGTAAAATAAATTTGAGAAAAGTCCAATGTGATGTCAGTGTATTAAAAAGTTTGTTTAAGGAGATTTCTGAATCGTACCCCATTACCTCTACATCTGTAGTTTAGAATTAACTGCTCTACATCATCCAATATCAAGTCCTTCATTAAATCACTTCCTCCATAGGCCCTATCTCTTTTGACTCTGTAGACTCGGGCATACCCAAACTCTGCGCTTTCGATATTTATGACACTATGTACATACACTTAAAATATTTATAAAGTTTCTGAGGCAACAAGAACGTCTTCAACATCAAATATTTTCAATACTGAGTCCCTGCCCATGTGTGGATGTACAAAGGATTTTCAACCAAGTTGATCGGCTTTGCCATGCTAATAACAATAATGCCTAATGTAATCAACGGTTTTAAGTAAGAAAATAACAAATCATTTGTGAAGAAGTGTTATTGGAATACTTGTTCATAAGAACACCGTGATTAAATTTTTTTTTTTAGTTAATAACTTTTAGTGTAGGCCTAATATTTCTCTCAGGAGCTACTAATATTTAGCTTGAAAGTGTGTTGATGTGTAGTGAATTAGATTAAGGTTGTAAGGACTACCATAAATAGGCTTTTAATTAAAATGTGGATGAAAATAATAGGAAAGTCCTAGATGCAAAGGAAACTGAAAATAAATATATTAGCTGTAGATGACCCATTACTTGGTCAGTAAGTTAATGACATCTTGTGTGCTTTCAAGGAATATAAAACTCAAAATATAGGACTAACATACAAAACAATAACTTTACCGGTTCTTCTCTATTATAGGGAAACATGGTCTCTTAACTTACATTACGAAAACTAGACTTAGGGTGTTCAAAAACAAGGTGATTAGGAAGATATAAATTAGTCCAAAAAGGGATGAAGCTATTGGAGAATGGAGAAAATGAGATAATTGTGAGTTATATATCATGTACACATCAAAATACATTGTTTGGGTAATCAAGTCTAGTAGATTACAGTGCACAGTATATGTAGCATGGATGGGGTAATCTAGAACCGTGTTCAGGGTATTTACTGGTAAACCCAATGGGAATAGATTATTGAAAAGACATACACAGATGGGAGGATACCATTAGAATTAACCTGAAAGATATAGGGTGTAATGAGGTGGACTGGATAGAACTAAGTTTTTAGCTCAAAATAGGAATAGGATGTAATGAGGGGGACTGAATAGAATTAACTTAAAATCGAGATAGGGTGTAATGAGGCGGATTGGATAGAATTAGGCTAGCTCAATAGAGTGATAGGGTGTAACGAGAGGGGATGGATTAACTAGATCAAGATTGTGATAGGGTGTAATGAGGACTTTATAGAATTATCCCAAGATAGTGACAGGGTATAATATAATGAGGTGGACTGAATATAATTAGCCCAAGATAGAGATAGGGTGTAATTATGTGGACTCGTTAGAACTAGAGGATAGAGTGTAATGAGGTGGATTGGGTAGAACTAGATCAAGATAAGAATAGGTGGTGTACTTTTATGAGTGAAGCAATAAACTTTTAGAGTTCCTAATGCCATAGAGTAAAAAAGATAATCCATTAAAAATGTATCACTCTATATGCATTTAATCTGAAGTTCTCATACATGTATAGATTCCCCCAACCCTTTCATTAATGAAATATTTATTTATTTGTTTCATTTCCAATTTTCTCTGATTTACAGATCATACTATCCAGTATAGTATGTAATTAAAAATCAAGAAATTGAAAAAAGAATAGAAAAACACATTGTTTAGATAATAAATTGCGTTAATCTATATTAGGCTAGTTTAATTTAAAGTACCAATGGCACAAGTGACATAAAAAATCAATTTGTCTTAAAATATTAATAATAATACTCATTGAAGCAAACTGGCAGGTTTTTTCAAGATATCACACCTTTTTCTTCATCGCTGTTTATTTAATTTTCTATGTTAATCAAAAGAACGTTCATATTATTTAAAACACTGTAGAAAATGTTTTTCACGACAAGTGAGATTACTTGTTTACCATACAATTGTCACCCCTTCGGTTAATATCATAGATAACAATATATATAGCTAACAAATGAAGACTTGTGCCTCTAGAAAGCCCTTAGATTTTATGACAGGTTAGCCAACAAAAGCTCATCCAACTTAAGAGTGGTGGTTCCTGATTTTTAGCTAAATATTGATTAAAAGACAGTAATGTTGAAATAGTTATTACTTTATTTCTTATTGTAATAATAAAAATTAATTTCTGATTCCCTAGTCACATCTGTAAAACAAATCAACAAACTCAAGACGCAAACAGCAAAGGTGGGCCTACAGATCTCCTTTGAGAAAACAGAGTTCATAACGAACAATCATGTCGGAGCCCAGAAAGCTAGATGAGAACAGGGAAAAATCAAGCAGGCAAAAAAAGTGTAAATACCTAGGCTAGTGGATAGAACCTAACATCTCTGAGAAGAAAGCCTTCACATCAAGGATCAACAAGATGGAAATGGCACACAAGTTGTACGCTATTAAACAAAACAAAATAATTAGAAATTAGTCGAAAGTAATACAAATGTTTGATTAAATCATATACAAAACCATCCATAGCTTATCTCTGGGAATTATATCTGTTAATTTAAACATTGTTGCCCCAATGTTGAGCGTTTGGCGTGAAGCACCTAGGTTTGACCCGCATCCATGACAAGTATGGCTGTGTATAATTAGAAAGGGCGTAACTCGTTAAAGTAGAACAAATACACATTCTATAATGGAGGTGCGTCTGCCTCAAAACAATGACAATTTAAATTGGTAAATATTATTGATATAAGGTTAAGTAACAGCCTTGTGGCTACTAGACTATAACCTAATACGCATCTAAAAGAATTATGGTTAACAATACCTAATTCTAGACAATCCTAGTTTAAAGAGTTACAACGTTGGTAGGAAAATGTGCTAGCTAGTATGAGTTAACTCCATATTGAGCTACGAGATAAAAAAAAGTTAAGTTCCTAGAAAAGGAACAATAAGTTTACAAATAGTTAATGGTGAGCTACCAGTAATTTAGGCTTTAAAGATACTATGGTTGGTCTATTCCTCATTAGTACTGCCTGGTCATTCTATAGTATATTTAAACTCCTACACAAGTCAGGACACAGACTAAAACAACTGCAAGCAGGTAAACATTAAATAATACAAATGACGCCTGAAGGGGGCCGGACAAAATAAACAATAACATGTGGGCCACTACTCTTTACTAGTAGCGTACCCACGAGTTGATCACCGTACAAAGGTACAACAATAAAAAGATTAGAGACTGGTATTAGTCAAAAAACCAACTAGGTCATGGAACGAAGCTATAGATAACCTGGTTTCCAACATTATTTGAGTTAAAGAGCTAGCCTAGCCAGAACATGACCATACATTATAAGGAGACTCGTAATTGCCCAAATATTTAAGATTATGTTTCATGGGCATAGAAAAACAGATCAAAAACTCTTACATTCAAAACTAAGTCTTACGGTGAGTAGTAAATATCGATGCCTCAAACATCGTGATCACCACTTGCTTAGTCCTCTGGTCCTTGGTTCACTTCTAGGTAGTTCCTCCAACGAATAGTTACAATAGAATACAAAATGTTAGTTGCAGTCGAATTATAACATGATCTGATGCACCCTGAAGGGGAGCACGAGAGCAAATTCCAACACGTTCAGACCAATTGGTCACACCGTGTGGATTCGGATTCTAAAATGAACGGATTGTCGCATTTTGCGAGGTTTTCGGAAACAAAGAAAAAACATTAATATTGGTGGGGGAGGGGGGGGTTATATAGGGAAACCGAATAAGGGTTTTTAGAGTTACGTGCGAAGACACTACTCTCTGGGTGGCTGAGTGAGAGCCTCCCAAACCACTGTTTGACACTTCTCGCTTATCCGAGCAGGGCTTTGGGGCGTCTGTGGCACCCTCCAGGGTCGATGACGTAATTCTCAAGCCCCTGGATAAGAGGATTGGTGGCACTGGGAAGTCTGTCGTAGAAGGACTGCGTTAGCTTCTAGAAGTGGTCCATTATGGTAGGCATATCCAAGTCACGATGTAGACTCACATTCTGAACGTACCAAGGTGCGTCCTAAATGATCCTCAGACACTTGTTCTGGAACGCCTGCATCCTCCTCATATAAGTGTCCGCCAGGTGGCACGTAAAATCGAGGATCGGCCTGAGCAACTACTTGTACAGTGTCAGACCGTTCCTTGTAGACAGGGCTTTATGCCTGTTAAGCTGTGGGCCTAGGATTCCCAACCTTTGCCTCACCTTTTTAGGTCCCTCCGTACAGTTTAGTCACCAGCTCAGTTTGGTGTCCAGCGTAAGTTACAGGTACTTAGCACTGTTCACCCATCTATTTTGCTCTCCGAACAGCCGGAGTGGGGCCGGCCTGAACTTTCTTTTCCAGGTGAAGAGTACTGCTGTGCTCTTCTCCACGTTAATACTTGTCCTCCAGATAGTCAGCCACCCCTCCAACTGTGTCAGGTGATTCTGGAGCTGCGTCTCCACTAGCTATCCTCTCCACAACTCCATGAATAGAGCCATATCGTCCGCATACAGTACCAAATTGGTGTCAAGGGATTTAGGAATGTCGTTCACATACAAACTGAAAAGCACCAGGCCCACGAGGGAACCCTGCGGCACTACAGTCCGGATCCTCTGACTTGGTAAGTGACGTTTCCAAAGGTAGTAGAGAAGGTGCTATGGGATAGATAAGATTGTACAACTTTAACTAGGTAGAAGGGCAGGTTCAGAGAGAGGAGTTTGAAAAGGAGACCTTCGTGCCAAACACGGTCGAAGGCCTTTTTCTCGTTGAGAAAGACAGCACCAGTCAGCCTGTTGATGTTGAAGTTCCCTGTGACCTGCTCCACTAGCCGGACGAGTTGGTGAGACGTAACATGTCCCACCAGAATGGTGAACTGCTCGTCCACCAAGATGCCCGCCTCGCGAACATGTCAGGTCATTCTCGTCAGTAGAAGTCACCTGAAAAACTTACCCAAACAGTCAAACAATCTGATCGGTCGGTAAGATGAAGCTTGGACTGGGTCCTTACCTGGTTTATGAAAGGAGAAGACGTTGGCGTGCTTTCAGAGCTCGAGGAAGTGACTCAGAAGTAGGATGGCATAGAATAACTCCACGAGGAAGCTAATCGCCTCCAGGGGAAGCTTTTTGAGGACCACGTTATTGATACCATCACGTCCGTGGGACTTGTTTAAGGCCCGGATATTAGTATACTAATGTAAGTTTACTAGTACTAGCTTACCAACTTGCTAGTTGTGTTGACACGCATTTTTCACTTGTATCAATATCGCTTCTAAAATCATGGCTGTAAATGAAGTTGTGCTAACTATTCTCTCTATTGGGGCCTTTTTTTCCAATGCATCTAATTTCTCGTTCGGGTCATTAGTACGATTATACTAATTACGCTTATGTGTTAGGAGCTAGGAAAGATGAGCTTAGATTAAGAATGAGCGGCCAAACAAATTACAATTTTTCAGAAAACGCAATATATTATAATTAGTTTACCTATTTAAAAAAATTATTTTGAAATAGACAACATGAACAAGTTAGTAATTAGTATGTCTCTATTTCTTAATTCCCAAATAGATTAAAATATGTTTTATTTGATCCCAAATAACTATTATATTATTTTACTTGATTTGTTAACTCACTTAGCATACATGATCAATACAATTAAACTCAAATAAAGTCAATAAATACCAATACAACCAAACACGGTTGGGCATTTTTTTTAAAGAGGCCTAACTCAGATTTTTTCAACCCTATTTTAAATGTTCGTATACTTATTATGATATTGAATTAATCAGTTTGCGTTGGGCACTAATTATTACGTTATTGAATTAATCGGCTCACACTGGGTGCCGATTATAGTGTTATTGAATTAATCGCCCTGCGCTGGGCGCCAATTATTACGTTATTGAGTTAATTGGTCTACGTTTGGCACCAATTAATACGATACGCGTCGGCGATGGCCGCCGATTGAAGTTATACCATTTAATTAGCTGAAACTACCCCGTGATCAAGCACTAATTAAAGTGGTACGGTACTATTGTGAGATAATTGGTTTTATAGCCCCATGATCGAGCGCCAATTATTATGACACGGTTATACAATCTGATATTTTAATTGAATAAATAAGACTTTTAATGTTGCGCATGATTTATTAAAGTGATTTTATCTTCGGCACTGTAGATATAATTTTATACGATACAGTTTTAGTTGAACTACTAATGATTTCTCTGTAGCACTACATGTTCCGTGTTTTGAGTACCGTACAGTGTAGATTTATATGGCTACTCTATATACTCATACACACAAGCGGCTTATTAATGGCCTACCCCTTGCTTCTTGGACCCCCTTGTCAACAGTGTCAAAACCAACTAATAGAAAGAGAACTGACGACAGATGTTGTCAAGGCTAGCATCCTATTAGGTAGAAGGAGCTAGCGTCACTTGCTTTTTTGGTATTACTACGGAGTTGATTTTGAAAGAAAAAATTAGTCTTATGATGTAATTTATTGATATCAGTTCTGAAAAGCGTGTGATTCTCCATGGATGAAATATTAAAAGGATTTTTTTACATACAATACTTTAAGGAATAATGCACTTCATACATGACATTTTTAATATATGTGAGGAGTTCAAATCAGTATAATTACATACTAATAGCAAAATATCTTGTTAAATGCTAGCTAGGCCTAAAATACTCCTTAAAAATAATAATTAATTAATTTGTGGATTGGTTTAAATAAAAACTATTTAGTTTTATATGAGACAAAAAATATTATGTTGTGTATCTAATCAAGTTGCCAAACCATTACTACAAAGTGTTTGAAGTGTATGGGCTGAACATTAATAATTAAATCTTATAACGATTGGTTAAAGTGTCAAATACAGAAATTGGAAAGCGTGCCAGTGATTTCGCGTGAAAACCATCGGCCATTATAACTTACTTGCCGATAGCATGAATATTATTTTGCCGGAACTAATCACGGTACTACAATGTTGAATTATATTTTGTGGTTGTATATAAAAATACTCATGCCACGTTGATTGACAGAAAACAATGTTTCGATAAATTATTTATAGCATTTGTTTACCTGCATTAAATAATATCTCTCACAAGTCACATTTGCAATATTAACGTAACATCTTATTGTGGACACTTTTAAAGAATGTCTACGCCTGATATTACTTTACAATATCCTCTAGTGCAATATCATTGGCATTCTTATCTTTATAAATCCGGTGCCTAAAATTCCACAAAAACACATTATTTTCATAACATTCCACAAATAAGTGTCACCCGCACAACCAATTTTTAGTTTCCGCTATTTTGAATTGTCTACTTTCATTAGAAAAGTTGGAAAGTGACGAACCTTTTCACTTGCAAGTTGACTTGTTTGTTAGTAGCTTGCTTGTCTGTTTACACAAGCTGTACGCGCGCAGCCAAATTAATATACTTGTATTAGTCAACTAATACCGTGTCAACGGACCTTTAGTCTTAGAGTGGCTAACACCCGATAAATATCTATCGCCTCCATGGGTTCAAGTCCATCCAAAGGTCTGTACGAGACCACACTGATAACCTGAACTACGTGCGTAATGGGCACCAGGTATGATGGGTTATCAGTCGGTACAAATTGTGACTCAAATTGCTCAGTTAGAGCATCGTCCTTCTCCTGGTCGGAGTTGGCCATCCCGTTACGACTTACAATAGGTAGCATTGGTATAGGGACCCACATAAAGTTTCTCGTCATGATCACCAAGGAACCTGTTCTACACACACAGGCTCTCAATCTTGTCCTCCCAGACACTGTTCTGGTATTCTTGGACCATCTCGCGAACCGCGTGGACTTTGCGGCTCCAGCTGGCCTTGTCTACCAGGTCCCTCGTAATTTTACAAGCCATCCTCGGCTAATTTTTCTCCCGGATGTGCCTGAGGATATAATCGGGTAAAGAAGCCTGTGGCGCCTTGGCGTTGAAGCTTCGAGCAATCCTTTGATAGTGGATGTTATGTACTCCGCACCACGTTCAATATCTGTTGCTGTTCGAAATGAGGGGGTGGGTCCCACCCTTTCTCTCTCAACACATTCGTGAACCTGTCTCATTCAGTGTGCTCAAGGTCGGGTTTTTCGGGGGTGGGGGGGCAGAGGGGGGTGGAGAGTTTTTGAAGGATACTCCGTGTCCCTGGTTCACGAGAACGGGATAGTGACCAGAGTCTAGTTCAGCTAGAAACTTCACAACTAACCGCCTTCTGATACCTCTGGAGACCGTGAAGTCGAGGACGTCCGGGAAACCAAGGGGATTGTGAGGGAATTGGATGGGCGTGGTAAAGCCGGAAAACACCAAGTTGTGTAGCTCTATGTTGGTGTGGAGCAATCCACCACGAACGCACATAATCCTAAAGCCCCATAAAGGGTGCTTAGTATTGAAGTCACCACCGATTAAAACAGGCGTGGTACCTATACGCAGCACCTCCATGTCAGCCCTCGTAGTTCAGTCGAACCAGCGGTAGGGAAGAAAGTATATGGAAATGAGTCACATTGTGACGGTAGAGGCCACCAGTTGGATAGCTGTTGTTTCCATGTGTTGGAGGGGAGGAAACGAGATGGCATGATGGTCAAGACCCCTTCGTACCAGAACAACCATCCCACCCCTTCCCACATCCCGCGCTTGGTCACTCCAATGGAAGATAAACTCTGCTAACGAAAACCTCATTGTGGAGTGAAAATGGGTTTCACCCAACAGCATTACGTAGACATGATGCTTTGCCAGGAAACTTTGAAGCTCAGTCTTCTTCTTCACGACTCCGTTAGCGTTTCAGAGTGCGACTGTGAGCTCCTTCAGGACTTATAGTTCTCTATTAGGGTGTACTTCCATGAGATACCAAGTGGAGGATGATGTGCTCCATGACCAGGTGGCAATGGTTACTTCTCGGAGATTCCTGAACCTTTATCAAGATACTCGATGAAAACTCCCGTGGATCAAGTCTTGGAATACCCTTGAGTAGCTCAATGCAATATTTGCGGGTTGGGTGTGAGGGTGGTAAGGTCGAAAGGGGTAGGAGTAGGGAGTAGAATAAAATAAATGAAGGGGTGCGAAGAGGTGGGGATAGTGGAACAGGGTGCCTGGAAGGGGGAAATGAGAGCTGGGATTGCGAGAGGAGTGGCCTTGGACGGGTCCTCGAACAAGAGGGAAGAACTTAATGACACTAGTTCTGGTAAGGTGGCTTTCGCAGGTGCCTTGGTCTGAGGGGGAGATGTTTGTCTCCCTGACAACACACTGGCAAAAGATTGCACCAGTGGCCTTGGTTTTGGAGCTGGAGTCACGGTCACGTTCCGCACCGCAACGTGGCCCGAGGGCTTCTAGCCTTCGCTTAGACCATCTGTCCTCCCTTCTTGATCTTTGGAGGTCCACACAGTCCCTGCCACCTGAAAGGACTTGTACGTGGGACAGCCCTGCCACACCAAGGAGTGGCTCATGAGCAGTGCAGGAACTTAGGAGGATATTGTCTCTCCTCCAGGCACACACTCCTATCGTGGTCACCACCACAGAACTCACACCTAGGGCTAGCACGTCAATCCCTCTGGACATGCCCAAACCGGAAACAGTTCTTACACTGAACTGGGCCACTAAGAGACTTGTACTTCTCCACCTTGACGTGGAGACCGCATAGGACTGATATGGAGTACAGCCTTGTGGTATGCTCTCCGGGAGTCAGAGAGACAACGATTTCGGAAACCACTGAATTTCTCCAGTCCTATGATCCCGTTTCCACTGGGAGAGCATCTGGGTGACGAATTTCATGAGTAAACCTACCTATTCCTGGATTTTACCAAGGCTTTATCGTATAAGGTGTCCCTTCACCATGACCCTGACCATTCGCTCCCATCCCAGCTCGTAGGACCAATGCTGGATCCCCAAGATAGGCAAGAACTTCTAGAGGGCACGAAAAGCCCCTCTGACCCGCACTGGAGGCGCAGTTGATCCCTCGGCTCCCTGACCATTTCCACAAGCTCTCGAGCCTTTGATTGGATGGCCCTCGCCACCTTGGAGTAGTCCTCCACATCACACAAGATGATGGGAGGGATCTTCCCCTTGGCTTTGGGAGCCGGCCCAGAACCACTAGTACTAGGCTGAGGTGAGGCATGGCTTGTGTTGTTACCCTTAGGTTTCCACAGCTTCCCACCTTTGCCCAACGCTTGCGCAACCTGGCCCGGGCCACCATTGACCTAATTCTCATCACCAAAGCTACCGACTAAAGGGTTATGGTTGCCCCCTGGTAGCTTCCTGGTGTTGCCGGCCTTACTCCTTCAGCGGAGTCTTACGGTCTGAAATCCCTCAGACTCATCATCGGACACCCGGCTTGACTCATCATGAATCAACGGGAGGCCTAGTCCTGAAGAAAGTATTTTCACGTCCTCGGAATCGCATGCTGTCGACACGAGCGAAGCGTGTGACCTTCCGAGTTTGAATAAAATTCAGCTGGGCGTTTCTTACCTACCGACACCCCTTGGCGGGAGGTGTCGGAGTTGACGCTGGTTTTTGAGGCCCTTGCGATCACGGTCGAGTCAGTGCCTCTTGCAGTGGTCTTTAACGTTGAAAGACGGCTGGGCTCCCCCTGATCAGGGCTTCCTCTGGCACCGTTAGGTATCCACCCATCATACAGGTGGGAGCTTTCGCCATATTTCCCTGTTTTCGTCCCATAGGCCTGAGGTGGCTGGAGGGGGAAATGTCACTATCACCGCCAAGGAGTCTGCCAGGTCAGCTCAGAGGGATATAAGGATATCCATCCCAAAAGTGAAGGATACATTGAATATAAAGGATCGACAATGAAACGAACGACTTGGTAGACTCCGAAAGGAGATGAGGGTAGCACGAAGGAGATGACAGAGGTCTATATATCCTGCTAGTCGTGGACCTCTTCTCAATGGGTATAGACGGAAAAAAGAAGAGTTAGAATTCACCCTGGTAACGGTGAAGAGAGAAATCTGAGAGCGATATGTCCCAGAGGAATTGAGAAGTAAAGCATGGGGAATACTATTCAATATAGCTACAGGAAAGGTAAGACCCCTAACAATTATCTAGACATTAAGGAAGCTGAGGGGAGGATTTACATCAAACTGGGAAGAATCAGTAAGGCTGCTGATAGACACCCTACTTCCAGACGAAGACGGAGAATATGACAAAGGACAAGTGGTAGCTAGACATGATATGACGAGTAGATACGACATTTATGAGGTGACATATTCAGTAACTCACGATGAAGTAATAAGACTTGTGACTGAAATTAAAAAGAAGAAAACACCTGGACCAGATGGGATCAGGGTGGAGGGCCTTCTTAATTAGATTGATGAATGAATGCGTGGTTCAGGGCCAAGTACTAGATACATGGAACAAAATGAGGTAGTTATCCTGAGTAAGGGAGAGGATAAAGATCCCAAAGTCCCGAAATCGTACAGACCAATTTGTCTCTTAAATGTATGCAGAAAATTGGAAGAAAATATCCTGTGAAATAGATTTCAAAAACATAGAGAGGCTGTGGGTCTTCATCAACAACAGTATGGTTTCAGGAGGGGCAGGTCTAAGGAGGACGCTATCTGTGAGGCCATGAGTCGTGTAGATAGGGATAGAGATAAATACGTAATGGGTATTTTCGTGGATATTTTAGGCACTTTTGGCAACTTGTGGTGGCCGGCGCTATTCGGGAGGCTGAGAGAAATTAGATGTCCGTAGAACCTCTATAGGAGTCTTATGGACTAATGTAGGGGAAGATACGTGAACCTGAGATCTCCAGGAATGACAGTAATAAAAAAAATAATTAAAGGATGTACACAGGGGGTCAGTCTGTGGGTCTATTTTTTGGGACGTAGCACTCGAACCTCGTTTAGTAGAGATTGAGTCACTCCCTGAAACAGCGGGGGTAGTTGCCTTTGCGGACGATATACTAATAATATTTGTAGCAACAGCTAAAAGAGAATTAGAAGCCAATAGTGAAACAGTTCTCACTGGGCTGAACTCTTGGTGTAAAAAGGTAAAACTGAGCTTAGCTCCTGGAAAGAACACTTACGTGCTATTCAGGAAGTACTCAAGAGAAACCCGAGGATTAGGATTGATGGACAGACGATCAGATGAATCAAGGATACCAGATACCTGGGCGTGATGCTGGATGAAAGGCGTGACTTCATGACGCACTTGGAGAGTGCACGTGGAAACGCTTTGAGAGCTATGAATAAGATCATCAGCATAGGGCAGGGCAGATTTAAACTGTTTATGAGGCTGATCAGATTGTATCACCAGGTTATGTTGGTCTCCATTGTGGGTTATGAAGCTAGCGCGTGTGCTCATTGGCTCAGACAGGTAAGAATCAGAAGTAAAATCAGAAGCCTTCAGAGAAATGTACTTTTTGAGACTATCCGGGGCGTTCAAGACTGTTGCCACAGACGCTTTGTTTGTAGCCTTGGGTATCTGGCCCTTGCACTTAGAGGTGAGGAGGAGATCGGCATTGTATTGGATAAGGAAGGGGGATATGGAGAAAGTGGCTAATCTCACGAGAGCAGGGATAACAATAGGACTTCAGGTCATTAAATATTTTTAAATGGAGTGGCAAGACAAGTGGGAGCGGGGCAAAACAGGTTAAAGAACGCATAAGCTATTTTTAAGCTTTGCTGAACGGTTGGGAATTGAGTACCCGTAGCCCTCTCCAGGTTTGGTACATTTTATTACTGGGCATGGCCCATATAAGGTCACTCTTCGCTAGATGACTGACGGATACAGAAATTTGCGATTGTGATAGGGAGGCGACGCCGGAACACGTCATGCTGGAGAGTATTGAGACGTTGGAAGATAAAATGAACCTACATACACCGTTGTAAGTGAGAACAGTTTATTACATACTGCGTATGACGTGGACCTATGGAAACTGCTGGATGCAATAGCGGAGAATGTGTCCAAATACGAAAGAGATAAGTACTAACTGCAATGAAAAATAGAGGACAAGATAGACTGGCCAACTTAAGTCAAGTATTACAGGACGGAGAGCGACAGTGACATGACAGAATATATGGATGACACATAATGGTACGAATTTAATAAGTCAATAGGTGTGACAAAGACAAACTGGATTATCGGAATGTGGTGGGGATCTCCTGGAAAACCGGAGCCTAGCTGAGGGAAGGAGTGCTCTCTGGATTCCAGTAGTGTGAACTGCTGAGGAACTGGAGGGCACCTTGATACCAGCTAGGGCGTACAAGAGAACAACATCTTCAGACGAGAGAATCAACCCCTCACTAATTAGAGTCCAGCCCACTTGGAGACAAGCGTGTGATGCTGGGCTGGAGCTGTCGGGAATCTGGTCTGTCCACCGATCAATCGGATGACTGCTTTCAGTTCAGAAAATAGATAGGTGATAACAACCGAAAGACCCTGCAACTAACTATAAGAAGGACTTGTACTTAGGTTAAGTTAGTATTAAGTATTTTTATAAATATTTAGATTAAGTTAATTGTAAGTCCAAAGGTGGTGAGATTTCGGGTAGTTAGGGAAGCGAAATCTCCAGTAGGGCACTTCCCCGGCTGGCGGTGAGGGGATTCCCACCCCCGCTGGTGCTCTCAACGATCTGGGGACTATTAGATCCAGAGTGCGGTGGGACTACCAGTGGGGCAGGGTACTGGGGACGTAATATAACCGGGGTGGACCAACTAGTAAATCAGGTATAGGAAAGAAAGACAAATAGGACTTTTAGTTTTAGGTGCTTATTCTAAATTTGTAATTGTATTTTTAGATAAAAGATGTAATGTTAGTTCAAGATGTAGATCTAGGTCCCAATCTACATGCTAGAAATCGGGATCAATAGAATAAATAAATAAACAAGTTCTTTTTAGCCATCAGCACCACGCACATTTCCGGTAGTTGGAGGAGCTGCACTAGATTCGCCTGTATCAGCATTTCTGCCGACGCTTTGTAGGGGGCTGGCACTGACCAATGAGCCGAGGCACTAGGATGCAATACTGGATGCTCCGGTGGATCCGTCAACGGCACGCACAACTCCATTAGCTGGAGAGGCTCCCACTGACTCCAACCTGGACGTCTGTGACCACCCCCGGTATCTGGGGAGGTCACGCTGGCTGCGGTGTTGTCCCTGGAAATGGCAGGATAGTTACTCGAGCCAAGAAGAGCCAGCGACTCCTGGTGGCAGCCACCAGTGGCATGCTCACCTCTGGTAGTTGGAGGGGCGCCACTGCTTCGCCAGTTTGGCTGCTTGTTGAGACCACCTCCCCGGTAACTTGGGAGGTTACGCCAGCCTTGTTGGCCCTGGAAACGTCCAATTTGTCTCCCGAAGGTGACTCTTGTTGGGTTCTGTCAGCGGAATGATCACCTCCGGTAGTTGAAGGTGCCTTGCTGGCTTCACCCAGTTGGGTGGTTCTTGCGCCCAACTACTCGGTATTTTGGGAGGTCACGCTAGCCCTGTTGGCCCTGGAAAGGGCTGCCTCGTCACCCGAAGGCAACTTGCACTTGCTTCGGCTAGTGGCACACTCGACTCCTGGTGTTGGAGTGGCCCAACTGGCTTCAGCCTCGACATCAGGCTTGTTGCCCTTCTAATGGGTAGCTGCCACTAAAGCTTCGGCCTTCAGGCTTGTGGTGAACCGCTTGTGGACCAACACGAACTCCTTCCTGACCGGAGGAGCCTTTAGTCCCCACGTACGGAAAACATCGACGGTATCCCCTGACGCTTGCCGCTAGATTCTTTCTTCTCGGGGCTGGTCGCTTCCCAGGCCCGGTATTCTTCAACGCCTCCTCCGGTGGTCTTCTCCCGATCCCGACTCCTTTCTACATTTTATCCATGGGTTTCATTGCACGACGTATATTAGCACACATTGAGAACGCTCAAAAGCCAGGAACACGTAAGGGAAGCAAGATGCCACCTTGCACTCCCATCACAAAATGTGAAGCGAGGGGTGGAGATTTTATACAAGATGCATTGACGTAAAATAAAAACACATTAACAAGGGGAGTGGAAGTGGTGATTTTATATAACCAAGCAGAAAGCCAACTAGTGCTAGGAGACGGCCACTAAGGACATTACAGGGAAGCAACCCGTAACCATAGTCAAGGCTGGCCAGCGATTAAGTTGTCCGTTTGTTGATCTTTCTCCAGGAAGTTTTGAACAGTCAGCTGGGGCACTTTACTCAAGCTGGGGCGTTTCCAGCAACACGATTTCACCGTGAGTTTTTATCTGCCAAGCATTATTAGAATTTATTAGTTCTTGAATTTATAGTGATAATCATGTATAAGGTGTTTTGAGTGTAAGTGCTAATGGGTAGTTAGCACATTACACAGTTAACTAAAGTCATTTAAAATAAGTGATCAGTGTCACTCAACGCCAAGCTCAGCATTACTGTATAGTCATTCGACCGGAGGCACTGTACGCAGCAGAATGACTCGCGATGAGTAGGAAAAGTCTGACCGAGAAACTAAAATCCAAATGAAGAAAGATCCTGAGGAAAATATTGGGACCAGTCAATGGAAATTGTGAGTACAGAAGAGAGCGCAGCCACAAACTATACACACATGTATGAAAGATAATGAACACGATTCAAAATATGAGATTTACCTTCTATGGTCACATGATCCGAATGAGCATGGCAAGATTGACAAACCTGTTCTTTTTTTTTATCATCTAAGTAAGAAAACCAAAGTGGCCTGGTTCACTGAGGGGGAAAAGGATCTGCAAGAAGTGTGGATCACAGGTGAAGAAATCCAGGACGTGGCCCTCTTAATAAGTAACTTGTAACATACCAGGGTTTCCAGGAAAAGCCCTAACTGTAAACAGGCAAAACTTTGACTGAATAAATAAAGGAAGTGCAGCGAAAACGAATGTGTGAAAACTGGGCAAAATTTAAATCCCAAGAAAGAAAACAAAAATTAAAATAACGTGGTCCATAGGTGACTGAAACGAGGAAGAGAATAAGACGAATCAAACATGTTAATAGACGTGTTTAATATTACTTCACTTAGGATTACTGCATAATTGTATTTTTCATAGCTTATTGAAAGAACAAAATAATTAAATGTAACTATGTTTTTTGTTTCACAATTGTGGAAAAAAGTTAAATTTTTTCCTAGGCTGGGTTTATATTTACGCATCATGGATAGCAAAATGATAAAAAAAAAAGTGTTTAGCGTACAGTGCACAATTTGTAAGAAAGATACAATTGTTAATAAATAAACATAGTGTAGTTTTTCTTAAATCAATTGCTTTTTGTTCATATAAAATGCCCTAACATCGTTACACTACTAAATAATGAACCCTAAATATCTCAAAATCCTACAAAAGAGGGTCCAAATCTCATGAAAATAAATTAATATGATAACGAAAGCAATAGGAATGAGCTGTGTCATAATTTTGAATGTTGGGTGCACAACAGAAACCCAGGGCACCCAGCACAATCCAGGTGCGGGAAGAACATGGCGGTTGGTCTCCAGAAGTATAAATATAATAATTATGTAGCACCACCCTTATTCACCAAAGAATAAAGGCTGGTACACAACATTAATATTAAATAAGAATTCCAAAAACATAATAAATGCAGAGGAGCCGATAGGAAGATCACAAGGTAAATAGACCGTACTCAGGTCCATTTGTCTTCTGCTTCACCGAACCCACTCTACAAATATTTAATAAGCTAAATATTGGATAGCTTACCGACTATCAGTGAAGAATATAACATAAGTATATGAAACGTAAATATATTATTTGTAAATAACAGTTTATCTATTAATATAATATATATTTGTATTGTGCAATATTCAACGAATCTATATCTTATATTAATAGATAAACTGTTATTTTATCATATTCTCATATATATATATAAAATATAGATTATAAAAAGATTACGTATAATAAATAGCAAAATACTACTGAATAAAAAATCAGTTTTATGCCGGACGGGCTATAAAGTTAATAACATAATTCTCATAACAATATGAGATCAATCTTCGCAAAAATATGGCGTCTCACGCCAGCTGGAATATAAGTTTTAACTATTATACAAGGAATAATGAAACTCTAATCTCTGCTAAATATGACGTCTCATTTATATTGAAAATATTAATATCACGCAAGTCCAAAAGGGGGACTTTGGGCCTAAAAAACCTAATATAAAGACAAACATTATTTATCATAACTAATTTTACATATCAAGAGATAGAAGTTTTACACGATATCCTTATGTATCTATCTATAAGTTTTGGAAAGTCTAATAATAATAATATTTATTGGCCGAAATAGAATTTTGTACTTTATAACATCCTGGACACCTATATGTGTCCAAGAACAGTATCCTGACAAGAGTAAATCACCCATCTGAATTACACCATTATATACGCTAACATTTTTGCTCTGAAAGGGGGAAAATAGGGGTAACGAAAATAAAGGCTAACACAAAAACAAAGAAGAGAGGGAAGGGATAACCAGACAGAAGTAGAAAAAATGAATAGCTTGGAGAAATACCTAGAACAAATGTTTTTTTACATAGCACCATCTTCTCTAGCATGTACGTCACATTTTACCCAACATGCCCCACGATGAATCACTGTTCAAGCTTATACAATCTTCATGCGATTAGTCTGATTGTAATAATTATCGTGTTATGTAGTGCTTGTGCTGGGAGTCGACTTGGGAGGCGCAACTACTAAATGGGGTATTGGTGAGTTCACTTATTTTTATTTTTAATAGTGTCCAATCAACGATCATTGGGTTCCTCAAACATGCGAGACAAGGAATCGGCTACCGGGTTGTTCGCCCCTGAAACGTGAGCAATCTCGAATCTAAGTGA
>CABFVX010003556.1:72283-83070 GCA_902151425.1 Timema shepardi | reverse complement strand
CGACGCTAGATGATGACGTGCTAGCTAGTGCTAGCTAGCACACTGGATTTCAAGTACGAGCTAGTGTCGTGTGATACGGGCTTAAGATATTTTAAAACTCTCACTACCCACGTGGTATAAGGCAGCGCATCGCAACCTACGGCCCGTGTGCTGAATCTATTTTGGAAAAGTGATCCCAAAGTTTACTTTTATTTTTTAAAACAAATATATTTTTATTTAAATACAACTAAACAACTAAATAAACTACGTAATTAATCAAAATTAATTAATAAATTAATACTTTTAAGATATTTTAGATTTGATTCAATAACATAAATAATTAAATAATAATTTAATAAACTTTAAAAAATTTCTCCCTGAAGTTTATGCGTGATGCGAAGCGAATAACTATTTTACACGGTGTGTTTCTCCAATTGATACCGTTAACTGATTGATTGAAAGCCGTAGGTCAGTCGTGAACGATGGGCCACTAGTCTGTATCAGGTCGGTTGCGAACGAAGATCCACTAACTGAAGTTCGGTAGGTCGCGAACGATGAGCTTCAAAACAAATATTCGTTCGCGAACGTCTGAACGATAAAAATAAACGGCTCATTTCACTGAACTGAATCACTCTGAGCCGTTCCCAACAGTGAGCAGTTCTGCCCATCTCTATTACTGATACACAGCACTTTTCAAGGTATTAAATTTAAGGTCCAATCAATGAACATTCCATAGAGTCATGAAACGTCCCCATTCATCAAATTCTTGAGCTCGATTTTTTGACGATAACAATACTTTATCTACCTGTAAGATAGCGAGAAAGTAAAAATGAGAACAAACAGGATTAGATAGACAGGGCATGGACCAACGACACAACCGGAGATAAGTCTCATAGTTATGATGGACAGCATATTCGAAGACCTCTGGAGCGACCTAAATGAAATAGAGTGACAATGTGGACATATATCTCAAGGAGATAGGTCTATAAGGGGATTGGAGGGAGAAGGCTCCGGACAGAACGTGGTGGAGGCAGCTTGTGCAATCGTCAAATGGTATTCTAGGTTTAGGACCAACGTTGATTAAATCAAATAGCGACCATGAGATTAAACTCAAATAAAAATATATTAAGCCAAAATTTACTATATAGTAAATATATTTTTCCCCTTGGTATTATATTAACTTTATATTTGAGAAACTGTTTATTAAATAAAATTAATAGAGTAATTTATTTAGGTTATGTTGTTGATTGTGTTTTTAGTGGTTTGCAGCCCGGACACTTGAGCGCTCTAATTTGTAGCCTCTGTGTTCCAGATAAAGAGCTTAATATTCATCCTACTTATACTATGCTCTCACGTGTTTTGTTAACAAACGATTGACATTTCCGGAGAATGATATTGGTGTATAATAATTCTATCTCATATTTGTGATTATAATTCAAGAAGAGTATTACGCAAGATCTAATTATACTAAAATATTGTGAAAGCTACTGCTTCATTCGGTTCTTAATGTTGAATCGTGAGTATCATATATAAACACGTTCGATGACAGTAATATGTCAGGTTCTACCTCAGGTGAGAGCCCTAATGTATATTGATATTTTGCAGGTCAATTTTAATGTTCTCAAAACTAATTCAGGTCAGGAAGTTTGTGAATCACTATGTAAATTAATGCCCATCTAAAAATATAGCTGGTCATTTTGTTGTTTATAATTGTCATTCTGACTTGAATTATTCTTGTTGGAACAGATCAATATTGACAAACTTGACCTCCTAAGACAGCTGTGTAAAACTTCATATTTCCATAAGATAATATAAGTTGACTCTCACAGCTAAAGCGTTTCTCATTGGCGCGTATTCCTATTTTATTTCTAGCTCATTTCTCCTTCAGAACATACCTACTTAAACACTTTCAACGATTCACCTAGTCCCGCACCTCTAGCATGTTATCATTTTTCACTCTATCAGCTTTTATCATCTATTTTAAGTAGCACATACATGAGGGGATGTTGAACTAATTGGGAATAATTGCACTGAGGGCAGGATTCTTTAGTTTTTTTCCCTTATCATGTAGTGAAATTAAATTTTTTGACCATCTCTACACACAACAAAAGCAAATTTCAGAGGATAGCAAAATAAATACTGTAACATTTAGAAAGCATTAATAAAACTCATTTCACTCGAAAACATTTGGCCACATTTTGTAAAAATTCGTGGAACACGTCAATTCTAATGAATTTCATGTCTGTCCACATAAACCTATCAATGTGTTTGAAACAAGCCTAATAGTCCGTGTACATTAATAAGTATTCCTAATATTTTATAATTATGACTAAACACTTTGTATGTCATCTAATGAAATTACCTGAAGTAGACTGTCATACATTTCAATAAAAACAGAAAGCTACTGGAAGCTAAGTCAATGGTGTTGGAGATGAGTATATATTTTGGTGCACAATATTTATATTATGTTTAACTAAAACCAACCCAACCAAGATTAACCTAACCTCTCATGTGTGAATAAATAAAAATTTCTGTTAACTGGTGTTTTTAAAATACCTTATAAGAAGAATTAGGAGGTTCAAGAAAGCCTAATAAAATATGAATCTACAGGACCATGCATCAAAATAGCGTGAATGTGATCTGTGAGAATGTTCGTCAATATATTAATTTGGTGCAACATATTTAAGACTCCTGTAATTTAATGAAAAATATGTTGTTGACACTTGAAGGGTTAGCCTTTGTTCATTTGGGATAGTTTCTCGCTTACTTACTCTATGGCATTAGGATCTAGACAGTTAATTGCTGCACATACAAAACTAAATTACACCACCTATCCCTATCCCGAGCTAGTTCTATCCAGTACACTCCATTACACCCTATCTCTATCTTGAGCTAGTTCTAACCAGTACACTCAATTACACCCTATCCCTATCTTGAGCTAGTTATATCTAGTCCACCTCATTACACCCTATTCCTATCTTGAGCTAGCTCTATCCAATCCACCTCATTACATCCTATCCCTATATTGAGCTCGTTCTATCCAGTCAACCTCATTACATCCTATCTCTATCTTGAGCTAGTTCTATCAAGTCCACCTCACTACATCCTATCCCTATCTTAAGCTAATTCTATACAGTCCACCCCATTACACCCCATCTAAGGTACATTCTAATGTTATCCTCCCATCTCTGTTTAGGTCTTCGCAATGGTCTCTTCCCATTGGGCTTGCCAGTTAGTACCCTGAACATGGTTATAGATTCTCCCATGTCCTACCCACTGTAATCTACAAGACTTAATTATCCTAACAAAGTCTTTTGATTATTTATTTGATATTTATTTAGCACCATGGATTACTTCATGTTCAGGTTATACTCTTAAGTACTAATTACGCTGATGGGTTAGGAATTGTGACAGTTGAATTTAGAGGAAGTGAACCTGCATTTGCGTGGAGGGAGAGTGGAAAACCATTTAGGAAAAACCACCCCAATTCACCCGACTAAGATTCAAACCTTTATCTCCCAGTCCTCGGCAGTCTAGCTCATCACGAAACTAGAGTATTAGCTCACTACACCACTGAGGCGAGTAATGTCTTTTGATGAGTACGAAATATGTAACTCATCATTATATAACCTTTTTCACACCTCAGTATCTACATACTATTTTGGACCCAATATCTTCCTATGCAGTCTTATTTTCGAACACTACAATATTTTTTTGGTAACTTAATGTAATGTAAGATACCATATCTGAGATAATTTATAATAAAAATCTTAACTAATGTATCTATAAAATACTTTTGGTGCCATGTTGTGATATTCTTTTGAATTTTTATGTTCTAACTTATATATTAACATTTTTCTGTGAATTAAAATCTTGGTTGAGTTTTCTTTAAAAAAGGTGACCTGGCGGTCTAGGGGTAAAGTGTCAGACTTCTGTGCTGGCGGCCGGGGTTCAATCTTCGGACCCGGCACAGATATATCTGATTACCAAACCCTTCCTTCACCTCTGACAAGACATCTTGTGAATGTGGGGAATTCCAGGCCTCCACCATGGTTCGGATTCCACGTTAAACTGTAGGTCCTCCATTTCATCTCACAATCACCCTACCATTACACATTAGCGTAAGTGTGTATAACCCGAACAGGTAGTAAGACCCGGTGCTAATAATAATTTAAAAAAGAATAGGCTAATTAAACTATGTATAATTATTTTGACAATATCGGTATTTATTTTGCTATCCTTGGACATTTGATTTTATTGTTGTGTGTAGAGACAGTAAAAATTTTTAAATTTGTCATGATATATAACATATTATAAAATAATTAAAGAATCCTGCCCTCATTAGGCACTGTTCCCAGGTAAGCTACTCAGTTAACAGTAAAGTCCTACCCACAGCTAGGTAAAAATTGAAAAACTTGGAAAAGGCATGGAGTTTAAAACCATCAGGAAATTATATACACGATCAGGTAAAATTGGGAATTTAAGGTAGATAAATGTCTTTAGTACATCCTTTTCAAGCACGATTTTTATCAAAGTCATTGTGGGCTATATTTATTTTTGAGTAGGCTATAATTTAAAAATTAATTATTCATAGTAAATCACATATTTGATAAGTATTTGAATTTTTTTTTAACAGATATGGTTTAGGCCCTATAGTGGGGGAAATTTGGATTTTTAGATCAGAGAATAGTCAGGGAATCTCTCTGAGTCTCTCTGAGATTTTGAGGCCACCCTGTTTTTTTTTTTTGTGGTCTTGTTTTACTACTGTTTGGAATATACATTTGCCACCCTGGTTAGTTAGGGTAAAACACGCATACTCTCACTTTGGGAAAACCCTTCAAAAAATGTTTCATAATCACACTTGACATGTCATTCTTACAGGCTATTGGCTTCTTGGCTTACACAATATTTAGCAACTAGTGATCTGAATAAAATACCTCATTCATATTTTGCCATGTTGACTAACACTTCTTTCTACACTAAACATCACACAAAAACTTAAAATAAATGTAGGTTATATTTCTCATCATAACTTAATTTAGCCTTTAGAACTGAGTGACTTGAGAATGGAATATTAGGTTTGTTAGCTGTAATTAGTTTATAATTGATAATGTGTCAACAAATATACATAAAATAAATTAAGTATTAGAATAAGTGTGTACTTTAGTCTAGTTTCTAAGTTGCCCTATTAGGGCCAACAATGAACCATGAAAGAAACTAATATTTCTTACTGTATGGTACATGACGAAATGTAATCCTCTTGAGTAAAAAGCTCTTCCTCCCCCCGAAAGTGACCGAAAGCATTCTAACCCATCACATATTTGAAAGTCATATTTGATAAAAAAAAAAAATTGGCTGGAAAAGACATCTGGAATCAAACAGGAGGAACGTTTTTAGATCCTTAAATTTAATTATGAGAAATATTAGTTTAAATTATTTTTTTAACACCACGTCTTACTACATGTTCAGGTTGTGCACCTATGCAATAATTACACTAATAGGCTAGGGATTAGGCAGGTTTAATTTAAAGGAAGTGTGCCCGTATTTGCATGAAGGTGGAGTGGAAAACCATTTAGAAAAACCACCCTAAAGGCACCTGATCGGGATTGAACCTTGTTCTCACCATCTTTGGCATTCTAGTTCAACACTATAGTAGCACATTAGACCACGTGGCCACCGAAGCAGGTAAATTTAGGCCTAATTTAAAAGTAGAAAATATAATGTTAAGGGAAATATGTTTTATTATAATGTTGAGGCCCAAAGTTGAGTGTAGGCTATGTGCCTAGCGGCCATATTGAAAGGAAAGAGGGTGTTAGGATGAACAATATGAAGTGGACAGGTGGAGGAGAGAACTGAACTGTTGAAGTAATATTTTCTCCAGATACACTTTAACTCATCACTCTTTTCTCCCTGTCGCAGCTTGTTGACGGCAAGAAATGAGACATCTGTGTATTCTCCTTGCGGTAGTTCTACTTGGACTCTTTTGGTTGGACTGCACCGTCGTTATCGTGCCCTTCATTGATGATTGGAAGTCACTCAACATAGGCTGAGAGAGAGAGAAACTCACGTGCCATGCCCCGGGACAACGAAGCGGGGGCGGCGGCGCCAGAGCCGGGCACGGCTGACAATGCTCCCGGCAATAACAACACCAACAACAATAATCGTGCCAGGAACAACAACAACCAGAACCCACTGATCAACGTCAGGGACCGTCTTTTCCATGCACTATTTTTCAAGGCATCACTTACGTACGCCCGTACGTTTCCTCGGCCAGTCAGGAGGGTGCTGGAGTTTGTGGTGTTGTTAAAGGTGGGTTGGTAAACGAGGGCTATCAAATTAGCTTTCGATGTTCTCCTTGGCTCCTATCAAAAGGTTGCGTGGCCTGGCTGAAATATTGCACTGCTTCCAGCCAGATAGCTTGTAATGTGTTCTACTAGCAAAGTTTTCTGGGACATTGGCCTTGACCCTGTTATATAATAATAACAATTAAAGATGGTTAGTATCTGATTGCTACACAAACTGCTAAACCTCCTTTAATGTATTCATACGTTTGAATGATCTGCAGGGGTCACTTTTAATTGATATTATCAATATATATAAAATAATAGTAATAGTAAAAGTTTGCAAAGCTTGAAAAACTTTTACTTAACTTTGAATATTCATAAGCCTTGACTTTGATCAAAAAGAAAAATTCTGGATTCTACAATTACGAAGCTTCGGCGATATAAAAATATTTGAAGATAAAATACATATGTATATAGATATATATATATGTTACATTACTTTTCAACTTGGCTGTTATGTACATCACAAATTTATGTTCACATGATAAAAATTTAATATGAATTTAAATTTAAATTATATGATCTGATGGTAATCCTAAATTATTTATCAGATTAGGACTAAATATGTTGATCATGTTTGCAATTTAACATTTTGTGAGTTATACTTAATGCCTAAAATTATATAACCCTGCAACACTTTTATTTTTATTTTCAAAATCAAACTGTTTAAAAATAATAATTGAACCACCATTATGCTTTGAGGCTACTCTCACTTTAGACTAGACTGTCAATGGCTGGAAGAAAGGTGTTTAAATCCCAATCGAATGTCCTGAGGGTGGTTTTTACAAAATGGTTTTCCACTCCAAATGCAAGTGTAGATACACTTTCTCTAAATTCAACCTTCCTAATCCCTAACACATCACCATGATTAGTACATATGAGTGGATATTGCTAATTCTCATTATAATTGACTTAATGGACCATTATTCATGTATAAAAGGCCAAGTAGTCAATTTTATATATAAAAAAAGATTTATTATTATTAGCACTGCGTCTTACTACCCCTTCGGGTTATATGCACTTACGCTAATGTGTAATGGTACAGTGGACTTACCACTTTTGTGGTTTTACATGACAGCTAGCAGAAGCTAGCAAATGGTATCAGTTACGCCAACATTGTCTAAAAATAACTTTTGTCACCATATTTGGAAACAATTATTATTTACTAATTAGTAGGGTGATTGTGAGATAAAATGGGGGACCTACAGTTTAACGTGGGATCCAAACCATGGTGGAGGCCTGGTATTCCACACATTCACAAGTTGTGATTAATACATGTCTTGTCAGAGGTGAAAGAAGGGTTTGGCAATCAGATAAATCTGTGCCGGGACCGAGGATTGAACCCAGGACCCCAGCGCAGAAGTCCGACACCTTACCCCTAGACCACCAGTCTACCTACCAAAAAATTTATTTTTATTATTATTATTATTAGCACCGCGTCTTACTACCCGTTCGGGTTGTACGCACTTACGCTAATGTGTAATGGTAGGGTGATTGTGAGAGAAATGGAGGACCTACAGTTTAACGTGGAATCCGAACCACGGTGGAGGCCTGGCATTCTCCACATTCACAAGATGTCTTGTCAGAGGTGAAGGAAGGGTTTGATAATCAGATAAATTTGTGCCGGGACCGAGGATTGAACCCCGGCCGCCAGTACAGAAGTCTGACACCTTACCCCCTAGACCGCCACGTTACCTTATTTTTACTCCGCGTGTGCATAATATATTAAAAAAAATGATATAATGATCTTTGATATTAATTTTAATGAGCCTCTGTTTCAGGCGATAGCAGCATTCTTCGTTCTGGCATACATCCACGTGGTGTTCTCTCGCACCCCCACGAATTGTTTGGAGCACATCAAGGATGACTGGCCCCGGGATGGGATCCTCAGGGTGGAGATACTGAGGAATGGGGCTGAGGACTACAGCATCGAGAAGTCATATGCCAAGGAGGAGAAACTGAAGCACGAGAATGTCGCTGACCTGAGCAGCGTGCTGGGGATACTGGCTAGAGACGGGTTTGTGTTACTTCTCTGGTAGGATTACAGTCTTTTGACTGAAGAGAAAACTGTGCCAATGGCTGCGTGGTCTAAGGCATCACACTCACAATAGAACTGGCCTGGCGATGAAGGGGAAATCCAGGTTCCAATCCTTGTTGGGTGTATTGAGGGTGGTTTACCACACACTATCCATTAATATGGTCCGACACCTTAGCTCAGTAAGTAGTGTGTACATCTACTGTGTTAAGAGTCCCGGGTTCGATTCCTGGTGTGGCTGGAAAATTGATCACTGTTGTAATGTTGGTTTCCTCATTCTCAGTGATTAATTAATGACCAGGGTACTGGATGTTGTGTCTGTTCTATATTTAAGATAGTTTATGAGCCGTGTGCTGATATAATCAGTTGGTTCATAAAGCAAATTTAAAAAAACCCAAATAAATTAAAATCCATTAAATTGCGGGTATACTTCCTATAAATTCATTCTTCCTCATCCTTATCACATTAGTATAATTAGAACATATGCATATAATCTGAATGAATTAAAAGACGCAGTACAAAAACAACAACAAAAACTGTGATAGTTGCATGGTCTAAAGTAGGCGCAAAGCCATGATTTGGTGAGGTCCTCAGATATTTTGGTGAACCAGCATACACTGCATCAATTTGATGATATGACATTTGGAAACCGGTAATTATTTGGGGAAATTTAGTGATTGGTGTTGGTGTACCATTTTTCTCCTTTGAAAAAAGATCGATTTTCAAAAAAGGGTTAATTTGCTTGCCAAATACTAAATAGTTACAATTTCAAGTTAGTTTGAGAACATTTGTTTTCTCTTATGAAACATCCTGAACATCTCGGTTTACTGACACGCGTTTGTCATCACAAGTTTTAACGCCTAAATTCACACTTCTACTCCAAATAAAGGTTTCATCTTTCTGGTAAATAAATCTAAATTAAGTATTAAGCTTGAATCAACTCTTAATTTTATTTTTTTAACAGTGAGTATTTTAATTTTCCTTTAAAATTAAAGCTTGTGAAAATATTGAATTTCTTGCTCAACCTTTTGCCGACTGTAGGTGTAAGAAATTCAGCTTTAAAAGTTTAAGGAATCTGGAATGTCCTCCTCAACTTCCTCTCTCGTCACTGGTTGTAAAATAATATTTCGTTTGAAGGGAAGTTAGGTCCATTATGTGCAGCAATATATATTTGTTTTCCCCGCTCTTAAAAAAATTAGTGAGAGTCTTGTTATCTTTTTATACATAGTTGTTTTCTCCTTACTAAACATTTATTGACAAACTGTATATTATCTCATTACCAATTTTTTTTTTAATGTTTTCTTTTTACACATAATTGTTTTCTCCCTATTAAACCTTTATGAACATGATTTTTATTTATATTGTTAACTTCCTAGATTTCCCACGGTCATGAGCCCTTGTATCCTTTTTGAAGGTTTGTGAACATAGAACCATCCTCTGTTGACGAGGTGACGACCGAGGATGGTAGCAATGGAGACTTTGAGATGGAGTTTGGCAACAGTAGCCTGGAGGCAGGGCATATTCTCACTACAGAGTTGGATACAGAGGTCAACACTTTAGGTGTGACCAATATAACAAACCGTGAGTATTGAGGGAACGCAAGCCTTCCTTATATCTGCACTTTTTATTTTAAAAAAAACTTTTTTTTACGTAATAAATGAAACAATACCTTAGTAAACATGTTTAGTTAAATTTGAATCTAGTTAAATTTGAATATCTGTCATGAATGTAGTGGTATTTGAACAAAAACCTTTTAAAAGTCGTCAAATTCCGCAACACCCATTACCTATATTGAGCATATATTATATCTATTGAATACTTTATTTGAAAAATGGGTCAATCCCATATTTCTCGGATCTGAATATTAAATTTTCTTCGAAATCCCGAATCCGTATCTCAAATTTTATGTGGAATCTCGAATCTGAATCTCTAATTTGACTCTTTAAATAGGCCTACATATAATTTTATTCAAAGTGAAAATATTTAAAATCTAGTTTAAAAATGTTGGTCAAGGCCACTGACAAGTGCTATTTTGTTTGTCATATCTATTACGTCATAAACACCAAGATAAAACCTTTTAATAACCTAACTATATTAATACAATTGTATCCTGTTTTCTAAAAATACTTATACCAATTGCTTACAATTGTTGTTTGAGGTCAAGGTCTCCATAATTGTATTTGAGATCATTTTTTGTGATTGCTACATATCTCAAATATTTCCTGGATTTAAGGGATTCAAGGATAGGATTCACTCTTTCCTGCAACTCATGTTTCTTTCATCCCAGCTAGTTGTTGCTTGTTTTAAAGTAATGTTAATCTTTAAGTTGTGCGCTGATTAGTTAATAATTCGTGTGGTGGTGTAATAAATAGGTTCAGGAAGTACTTGTTAAATATCTTTATTTGGTGGGGAGGGGGGGGGGGGGTGCT
>CABFVX010003556.1:50334-64157 GCA_902151425.1 Timema shepardi | reverse complement strand
CCTCTCAATCCGAGCCCACCCAGACCAGTCTATCAACCCTCTCAATCCGAGCCCACCCAGACCAGTCTATCACCCTCTCACTCCGAGCCCACCCAGACCAGTCTATCACCCTCTCACTCCGAGCCCACCCAGACCAGTCTATCAACCCTCTCAATCCGAGCCCACCAAGACCAGTCTATCACCCCTCTCAATCCGAGCCCACCCATACCAGTCTATCACCCCTCTCAATCCGAGCCCACCCAGACCAGTCTATCAACCCTCTCACTCGAGTACACCCAGACCAATCTATCAACCCTTCCACTCCCGGTCCACCCAGCTGGGAGCCAACTCGCCTGACCCTGTTCCAAACTTATTGACCAGTCTATAAACCCTCTTACTCCCAGCCCACCCAGCTGGGAGCCAACTGTCCAGACACTATTATATGCTTGTTAACCAGTCTATCCACCTTCTTACTCCCGGCTCACCCAGCTGGGAGCCAACTGTCCAGACACTATTATATGCTTGTTAACCAGTCTATCCACCTTCTTACTCCTGGTCTACCCAGCTGGGAGCCAACTGTCCAGACACTATTATATGCTTGTTAACCAGTCTATCCACCTTCTTACTCCCGGTCTACCCAGCTGGGAGCCAACTGGCCAGAGCCTGTTCCAAAATTGATAACCAGTCTATCAACCATCCCATCCACAACCCACCAAGCTGGAAGCCAACCGGCCAGACCATGTTTCAAGCTATTGACCAGTCTATCAACCCTCTTACTCCTTGGCCCACCCAGACCAGTCTATAAACCCTCTTACTCCCGGCCCACCCAGACCAGTCTATAAACCCTCTTACTCCCGGCCCACCCAAACCAGTCTATCAACCTTCTCACTCCCAGCCCACCTAACTGGTAGCCAACACCCCAGACCCTGTTCCAAGCTTGTTGACCAGTCAATCAACCCTCTCACTCCGAGCCCACCCAGACCAGTCTACCAACCCTCTCACTTCGAGCAACCCCAGATCAGTCTATCAACCCTCTCACATTCCGGAGCACCCCCAGATCAGTCTATCAACCCTCTCACATTCCGGCCCACCCAGCCTGGAGCCAACTGCCCAGACCCTTTTCCGAGGTTGTTGACCAGTCTATCAACGCTCTCACTCTTGGCCCACCCTGCTGGGAGCCAACTGGCCAGACACTGTTCTAAGCTTATTGAACAGTCTATCCGCCCTCTCACTCCTTGTCCACCCAGATGGGAGCCAACTTGCCAGAACCTGTTCCAAGCTTTTTAACCAGACTATCAACCTTCTCACTCCTTGTCCACCCAGATGGGAGCCAACTTGCCAGAACCTGTTCCAAGCTTTTTAACCAGTCTATCAACCTTCTCACTTCTGGCCCACCCACCTGGGATCCAACCAGCCGGATCATGTTCCAAGCTTGTTGACCATTCTATCAGCCCTCTCACTCCGAGCTCCACCCAGACCACTCTATCAGCCCTCTCACTCCGAGCCCACCCAGACCACTCTATCAGCCCTCTCACTCCGAGCCCACCCAGACCATTCTCTCAACCCTCACACTCCTAGCCCACCCAGCTGGGAGCCAAGTGGCTAGACCCGGTTCCAAGCTTGTTGACGAATCCATCAAACCCTCTCACTCCCAGCCCACCCAGCTGGGAGCCAAGTGGCTAGACCCGGTTCCAAGCTTGTTGACCAATCCATCAAACCCTCTCACTCCCAGCCCACCCAGCTGGGAACTAACTGGCCAGACCTTGTTCCAAACTTGTTGACCAGTCTATCAACCTTCTTACTCCCAGCCCACCCAGCTGGAAGCCAACTGGCCAGACCTTGTTCCAAGCTTGTTGAGCAGTCTATTAGCCCTCTCAATCCCAGCCCACCCATCTGGGAACTAACTGGCCAGACCTTGTTCCGAACTTGTTGAGCAGTCTATTAGCCCTCTCACTCCCAGCCCACCCAGCTGGTAGCCAATCGGCCAGACCTTGTTCCAAGCTTGTTGAGCAGTCTATTAGCCCTCTCACTCCCAGCCCACCCAGCTGGGAGCTCAACCGGCCAGACCTTGTTCCAAGCTTGTTGAGCAGTCTATTAGCCCTCTCACTCCCAGCCCACCCAGCTGGGAACTAACTGGCCAGACCTTGTTCCAAACTTGTTGAGCAGTCTATTAGCCCTCTCACTCCCAGCCCACCCAGCTGGAAGCCAACTTGCCATTCCCTGTTCCAAGCTTGTTGAGCAGTCTATCAATCCTCTCACTCACAGCCCACCCATCTGGAAGCCAACTTGCCAGACCCTGTTCCAACCTTGTTGAGCAGTCTATTAACCTTCTCACTCCCAACCCACCCAGCTGGAAGCCATCTGGCCACCCCCTGTTCCAAGCTTGTTGACCAGTCTATCAACCCTCTCACTCCCAGCACCCCCAGTTTGGAGCCAACTGATCAGTCCCTGTTCCAAGGCTGAGTGGAACTCACAAGGTAGGCAAATTGTATTGTGCATCACTACCTTGTTAGTAATCAAGATAGGTCTAGAAAGAGATGGGAAGAGCAGATAGTATAAAGTGTTCAAGTGAGAGTATAAGAATGGAAGAAATTAAGGATTTAAGAATGGTTGAAGAATAGAGGAAGATGTAGGTATTTTATTAAACTGACCCGGCCACAGGCTGGAAACATTTTATGATGATGGTTCATCATAAGGTCAGCAGGCCGATTAAATCATGAATATGGCCACAAGTTTGACATGCTTGACTTAGAGGAATGATTATAATCAAGGTTGTCTAGCTCAATTTCTTATAGTCTAGATTTCACTTGCATTGAAAGAATCTGACTTACTACATTTTAAACCTCGGAACCTAGCTCTTCAATATCAGTAAATGAAAGTTCTTGTGCTTAGCCCGATAGCACTATTCAGACTCAGGTAACTTTTCATTGTGATCATTATCACTACTTTTTTCTGTTTCACTTTAGTAGCTTCATATTGAAAGAATACTAGATATACCTTTTGTGTTCTAGTGATCTTGTGTAAATCAATCATGGTGGTTTTGTTATCATCCACACTTTGTAGATTTTTTTTCAAATACATTTTTATGGTGTGTAAATAAATGCTAACTACCTAAAATAAATAAATATAAAAATAACTTTTGTTTAAATATACGTCAAAGAATTTAAATTGTAAATGTTGAACAATTGGAATTCATCATTATCATCAACAACTGTTTACAAACTTTTCTCAGGTCAATTTAGTAAATTCCCTCCATCTTTCTTTCCACCATTCTTCCTTCTTTTTGTGCTTCCGTTCTTCTCCTCTCACTTGCATACTTGGTTATCTGTTCCTCCCATCTCTTCTTTGTGAACTCTTTCATACCTACTTCATCTCCATAATTTTCCTTGGGACTCTTTTATTTTCCCACCCTTATTGCGTGTCAATACCATATTGTAATTGGAATTGAGAAACAAAAGATTGAAGTAAAAATTGAAGAATTGAAATTGTGACTAATTGTAGTCTCATAAAATTATTCCTCTATGATCTTATTTAAACATTGCCCCATTTTTTATTATTTTAAATATAGCACTGTATATTGCAACCTGTTTGGGCTGTAGTAGGGGTGTATGAAGCTTTGAAACTTTGACTTGGCTTCAAAACAAATATCAGCTTCGTCTTCGCTTGGAAGAAATTTTCTGCTTCGAAGCTTCACCGATAAAAATATTAATAGATAAAATACTCCATTTATGGTCATTTATTTCCATTCTGAGCTGCTGTGTACATTATAATTTAATATTAAAGAATCTGAATTGAATTGTGATTTGTAATAGTAACTTAATTTATCGGAATAAAATGAAATATCACAAACAATTGTGCAATAAGAACGTTTACAAGTAATATTAATGTTTACAAATAACCATGATATATTTTTTCAAGCATAAATCTAACAAAAAAAAAATTTTGAACCTCGATTCAGCTTCGAGAATATGTATGTAATACATTCAATTCTAGTTCGCTTCAAATTGTAAAAGTAGACTTGGCACACCCCTCAGTTATACATATACACAAATGTATTCATCATGTCAAATGTGTTAGGGATGTTGAATTTAGAGAAAGTGAGCCCACATTTGCAAGAAGGGAAAGTGTGAAACCATTCAGACAAATCATCCTCAAGACACCTGATCGTGATTAAAATCTTGATATCCATGTCACCGGCAGTTCATTCTTTCGTGAGACTGACGCCTTGGTCCATTCAACCAGCGTAGCAGGTCATTTTGTAATTAGTTCAGGATGTTCAGCCAAGCGACGTATTGGCTTTAAGGCGCACTAAACTATTATTCTTGTATTACAGGAATGTTGTGACGGGAGAACACTACAGGTTTGTCAGCATGTGGATGGCTCGCACTTCCTACCTTGCAGCTTTCTTCATTATGCTCGTCTTTGTGAGTAATTTGCATTATCAATTTCCATACGAATAACCTTTGGGAGCACCTGAAAACATATTATTCATTCACTGATGTTAACTCACCATGGTGTTAGCTCGTTGAGTGGCCGTAGTACGCTGGCAAAGATAGTGCCAACTTCTGCAGATAGAGGGTATCATGTTGTTAGCATAACGGATCCTCCCTCAGCCCGTTAATCTCAGTTTTATAGACACAGCCCTTACATTTTTCATTCAAGCCAACTGCTTTACAGAGAAATCTGGAAGCACCGGGGATTAAACCCGGCACCTTTAGATCTGTAGCTAGAGGAACTATTGACCACTAGATCACAGAGGCAGTCATTGTCAACCGCTTTAAACATAATTTTTATTTTCTTTGTAAAACCATATGGTTAATCAAAAGAGTTATCAAAAACTTGTAATAACACCTCCATAAGAATTAGTGACTTACTGTGCAATTGACTCTTTTACCAATTTTCTTTACCCCCTTTTGTGTTTTTTGGTTCTTCTTTTAGGAAGTTATGTTGCATGTTTCAAAGCGATGGTAATGACAAGGAATAAAGTTAGGCCTAAAGTAAAGCTATAAGGTTGGATGGAGTAGAGCTAAGAAAAGTACAGAAGGTAGGGAGGGTTGTTCTATAGGTGTGTAAGAGACCTGTTATGGAGAAGAGGACAGCAAAGGTAGTTGTTCTATAGGTGTGTAAGAAACCTGCTATGGAGAAGAGAAGTGCCCTTGAAGTGTAAGGAAGTGTTTTAAAGGGCGTTCTTTGTACCTGTTGTAACATATGCAGCAGAAACATGGACAATGAATTTAAGAGAGACTAGGAGAGTGGAGGCCATAGTAATTAAGTTTGTGAGGTGCATGTTAATTGTCACAAGGAGAAACAAAATTAGGAACACTTCTTGGGAAATTTCAATGTTTCTAATTAGTGCCTAAACTAATTACTTTAAAAATATTATACTCACACATATCTTTTTATAACTGGTCACCATAAATATACAGTGATTGAACCCTCAAATCCCTAAGGATATTCAAGAATTTGAGAAAATTTCAGATTCGATATGCAAATTTTAAAAATGAATATATATTTTTCCATATTCTAAGTGATATTTGTTTTATGTTCCTAATACCGCTTATTGGTGGTTTATTACGATTTACAATTACAGAATGAACCTAACAACCAGACACCAGACTAGTAATTTAACACTTAACTGAATGTTTTATTATGAATGTATTATAAGAAAAAATGTTAACATTTAGTTAAATTTGTATTTTCTTTTATTCTCTTATATTTATATTTCCCCCTATGTTCATAATTTTTCCCAAGATTTGAGATTCAAAGATAATTTGGAGATTCATATTAAAGATTTGTATTAGTAATATAGTAGATTTGACCCAACTTTATAAATAAATGTATATTTAAAATTTAGAAAGTCATACAAAATATTAGTTAAAATAAAAAGATTTTATTTTTTTGTACAAGTGCAGACAAATATGGGTTGGATTGATGTCATTAACCACCTCCATATAGTCAGGTTTGCCATATTTATTTATGAAGTAAAGACAGCTTTTTAGTAGCGCTCTTTGTAAATAATATTTTAAGTACCGTGACACCACAAAAAAAGAAACACTGGAAGCCATGCAAAGTATGAACTATGCTATTTTCATCGTAAAAACCATATCGTGTTCATTCTCTTTAATGAGTTGGTTTCTCTCCACCTTTTTTTTACTTTCTTCAAAATGTAACAAAATACCCCAAAATGAGAATAGAGGTTTTCCTTAAAGAGATATAAATGATTATTTTCATGATTTATTATTTCAATAGTTTCAAAAATTGTGGTTAAAATATCAGAATCTAGAAAAACAAGAAACAGGCACATCTCCAATACTTTCAAATGATTTTTTTAGCCGTTAAACCCTTTGATTATTAAAAAAAATTTACAAATTTTTCAAATATATATCAATATTTTCACATTTCTATTAAGCTCACTTGTGATTTGGCATCATGTTTAGAATATTGCGCTGTACCCTTAAAATACATTGGAGCCTCTCTCACTTCAAAATATGAGGGATTTTTGTGTTGTACTTGAGCTTGACAAATGGGTGGGTGACGCGTGTAAGGTTGTGACCTCAGGATCATTGTCAATAGCTGACATTACTGGTTCTCTCTACCTCCTTCCCTCTCCATCATTGCAATCATAATTTTGATATATTGTGCGAGCCCCGAGAGGTAATTGATACTTCTCCATGAGCTACCCTCATCTCGGGTTCAAGCACTTAAGCAGAAAAAGGGTATAATACACAATTAGATACACTCTAGGGTGCTCATCATAGTATTATGGTGGGTAAACAAAAACAAAGAATAAAATAGTTATATAATAATTAATAATAATATAGTATAATACTAAATATAGAGTCTGACACCTTAGTTCAGTCTGAAGCATGTCTATCTACTGAACTAAGGAGGGGTTCCAGGTTCGATTCCTGGCATGGCAGAAACATGTATCATTGGTGAACTGTGGGTTTGCCTTTTCACAGCGAAGGATTAACGACTGGGGACTGGATGTTGTGCCTGTCCTAGTCTTAAGTTAGATTAAAAGACCTATTAAGCTACGACAGGCCTCGCAAGCTGATAGTGGAAAATATATGGCTTGAATAAAAAACTCACCATGGGCTCGAAACTGTAATTGATGTAAAAATAAAACTAGATGTAGCATAATAATATATATATTAATAAAATTCTAGTGCTGTCAAATTCAATTCCTCAATACACTCGATTCTTACTGATATTTAAAGAATCGAGAATCGATCTTAATATTACAATTCTCGCTACTCGATTCTTAGTTCTCAATAAAAATGGTGACAAACAAAACGGCAACATTCAAAATAAATAATTGATAATATCTCATACTAACTTAGTTGCTGTTTCACTTAAATACCAACAAATTGTAAATATACCATAATGGCCCAAATATAGTATGATCCCAAATATAATATGACCCTAACATTTTGAGGTGTTCTGCATGAAAAATAAATGGTCTCTAATATTATTTGACTTGCCATTATGACAATATTAAGAGGTAAAAAAAAACTTAACAACTTTAACACATTTTTTTAAAAAGTAAAAGTTAAGTGAGACTCAGAATATATGAATCGATTCTAAACAAACAATTTAAATATAATACACAAATTAGAATGGAAATTTTCTGTGATATATCGATATATCTATCATTAATTGAGATATCTCAATGTTTATATCAAAAGCTATAATATTCCTATTGAATTAAAATGGCTGCTCTTCGGTATTTATATTCTTTGTCACTTTTCAATTGCTAATGTTTTATTTAGTTATGAATAAGAAAAGTTTAGTAAAAATAGAACAATCGACATAGTTAATAAAAATGGAGCAAAAACGTTATACAGTGAAACCTGTTTAACTAGGATCTCAAGGGAGCTAACATTTTTTTTATCACTTATAGAGGTTTTTCATTTATCCAGTTTCCCAAATAAGCAGGTTAACATGACAATTGTCTTACTTATAGAGGGTCCCACTATGAGAGGTCGAAATGTAATATTTATCATATAAAGAGGTGGAAATGTTTATACTTATGCACATACAAATGTAAAAGAAATGTATATTTCATGTTTTACATTTTTATTTAAAAAAAATGTATGGCTTATAAAAAAATCAGTGATATTACTTTGTATTGGATTGTTAGTTGCTTTAAGGTGTTTCTCCATAGTATAAATTTGATCAAATATGTCAGGATTATTAATATTTGACATCTCAAAATATTTATGTAAGGTTTCTAAGGTTTTTTCTGCGTCACGCTTTGATACTCTCTCTAAAGGCTCTTCACAAGTTTCACAACCCTCCTCTTCTTCTTCTTGTTCTATCTCTAAGGACTCAGAAATAATGTCGTCGTCAGTGAGCTCTTCCGATACTAGTACATCATCGTCCATACGCACAAAATTCTCAAAAGTGGGCTGCTGGTCATTTTCATTGCTACTACAAGCGGCAATAATCTGGTTCCATTCTGCAAGTGTTTCACAGTTCTCTTCCTCCTCTTGTAAGCTTTCAGGTTCCGGTTCATCCGTCACTTTGAATCCAGCTTTCGTTTCGACATTTTTTTGCACTGGTATTCACTCGTTTCTCGTATAAATTCTTAAATAGTACTGATAAACAAAGCAAGTATGGAAGAAATTAGACTCTTTGTAAACAAGCGTGTCATAACTTGTCTAAACCTGATAAATTGTCTCCCTTATACGGGTTATTGAGCTACCAAGTCCCAATTATAGAGGTAAACATCGAAAAAATCTATGAAATCTAATCTCGGTTAACAAGGTCTGAAAATTTCCAGTAACAGAGGTATTTTAATGCAAAAGTGGTGGGACCTCATTGTAATTATCAATAACAGAGGTTTCTCACATATCCAGGCCCCAGTTAAACAGGTTTCACTGTATTTATTTTGAATCAATTGATTATCAATATATCGTTGCCAAAACTTCATCACTAATTTCTGGTGAGCTAATGTGATCAGTTATGGTGGATGACTTGAAATTTTTGTAACGTGTGAAATGTGTTCTTCTTTCCTACATAAAAGCCGCAATTTATTGAATCAATTTTAAGTTTATTTGAATTTTTTGTTTTGAAGACTTTTTGTGTGTTTAATATATATCTATTATATTGTGAGATTAAAGTTTCAAGCGACCATGCTGTTGTAATGGTCAAGTCCAAGTTTTGCATTGTGAGGGTATTAGGGTATCAGGCACATTAGATTTTCTATGCAATAATGCATGGAAAAATAATGAAAAATGAAATGTTCCGAGAATCGGAATGGAAGTATAACGTGTCAATTAATTTTTAACACGTAAACGCAATGAGCCCTATAAAAGGTTAAAACTATTACTACCAGATCAAATAAGTTCTAATAATGTGTGACAGATATAACCTCACTGCGACATCACAAGCGGAGACGTCCAATTCTCATCAAAAGTTGCCCCAGCGAACAAGGCTTGGAAGACCAACACATCTAACACCTGTGCCAGACAACGAGTAAATGAGAGAGGCTTCATTCCAGAAGATGCCAACAGTCATCGGCTAGGGCTAGTGGTTGGCTAGTGGGATGTCTGATGATTACCACCCCCTCTTCGTACATGGAGAAAACCTTGCCAAATTGGTATAAATAGGCCTGTTGTTGGTTCACGTATATCTATTCTATTATAACCACTTGACGGAGAGGAACTGCTAGAAGATATTCACAAGCATCAACTAGGAAGATGTACTGAAGGCCGTGATGGTTGAGACGTTTGTCTCACCTTACTGCAGAGCAAGCTATGGCAGATACTATAACTATTGAAGGATGTTGTAATATTTTCTTGAGCCTTGAGCTCTATTGTTCAATGTCCATATGATGTAGTTTTTGTATATCAATACTGCTCCCCGCAATAAGGGTGGAAGGAAGGAATCTGAGGAGGAGTCGAACGGTTAGGTATCTGGGAGTCACAGTTGATGAAAATAAGAATTTTACGGCGCACATTGAGGAAGTGACAGGGAGAGCACAGGAATGTCCTCCTGAGACTTTCGGGGGCCTATCGGACTGTTGCAACGAACGCGTTGTGTGTGGCCCTGGGTATCTGGCCGTTGGATCTCCTAGTAAGAAAAAAGGCGATTGGTTACTGGATGAGGAAGAATAAGTTGGACAGAGTAAAGATACTCACCTCACCGGAGGTGGAAACATCCGCTGATGCAGAAATCTCATTGTGGAGGGAATGGCAAAGACGCTGGGAGGATAGTGAAACTGGAAGGAGAACATATTAACTCTTTCCTAATGTGATTGAAAGGGTTGATAATGTGCATCTGGAACCTTCCCAGGGTCTAGTCCAGTTCATCACAGGGAAGAGACCATACCCAGAATCCTTATGGAGAATGGGGCTGGTCGAGTCGGAAGCGTGTGAGATTGGTGAAGTGGGTACTCCGGAGCATGTGGTATTAGAGTGTGCCCGAACGGCGGAGATCAGAAGGCCGAACCAGCAAGGAAGATTGGTGGGAGGAGTACTAAGAGACCCCACCAAATGGAGATTCCTGGACAAACTAGCTACGGAAGCGACAGAAAGGGCCAAGACTGAGTATAGAAGGGTTTTAAGGGAAAGAAGAAGACTGAGACAAAGAGACAACAGGAGGCTCAGATTAGGGGGAGGGTGAGACCAGTGACAGTGATGGGAACAGTGACAGGGAAAGGGATAATGATGAGGAGGGGGAAGGTGATGAGAGTGGGGAAGCGGGGCTAGGGCGGACGGTGGTGTAGTCTCAGCGGTAAGCGATTGAAGCGGTTAAAGTTGGCAGGTTGCTCGTGAGGGGGAAAATGGCAACCTTTTATGGGAAATAAGTTAAGATGCCGGGAGGTTACAAGTAAGGTAAAAATCAGACTGGGATGCCAGGTCAGCTTATGAATCCGGAAGGGTTTTGTGGTAACCATGGTACCCTGAAGGATCAGCATTCCAGCTGAGTACAAGGAGGGGCAGAGGATAGTTGTAATAGACACAGAGGGGTATCCTCTGGCTGGAGATCCATCCTCTTGGCAACAAGAGGAGTGAGATCAGGTCTAGAAGGGGTCCTCTGCATCAAGATGTAGATAGGCGGCTGCCCCGCAGCCCCCTTGTACCATCGGGGCAAATGGATTACCCTGGAGTGCTCAAGGGAGCAATGTATTTAGTATTAGGTTAGGTTAGGATTAGGTTAGGATTGGGGTAATAGGGACTGGGAAGGGAGGGTATAAGAAAGGGGGTGGGTTAGGAGAAATAAGATTACAACTATCTTAAAAGGGTGGGACACAGAAGTGGTGATGCTATGAAGTAGACAGAGCACTAACTCCAATAGGGCGCCTCCCCAGGTGGCGGATAGGGGGATGCCCGCCTCCGCTAGGTTCTTTGTCGGGCAGGGTGGATACTCTGTCTGGGGGAGTGGCCAGCGGGGGAGGGTACGGGGGAAGTAATACACCCAGGGCGGACCAACTGGAAGGAGAGTAAGTTTGTTTTCTCAAAATGTAGGTTAAGTGCTAAACCTTTTAGATGTAAATAAAATGGAAACAACTGATATAAGTAAATTGTGAAAAGTTTGTGAATAAAATGGCCTGGATTTAAAGTTGTGAGATGCCGGGCCAATAAATAACAAAATAAATAAATATAGTAAATATCAATACTGCTGACTTGTTTCCCTATGCCCATATGGCATAGTTTATAGCTTTATGCACTACCTTTATATGTCTATTAGGCTTAGTTGCAAATATAAGGGTCAAGATTAGACTCCTTAGACTATATGACCATGCTGCGGCTAGTGTAAAGAATATAATTTAATATTGGAGGCTACCAGGTTATCTATTGCTATGTTTCGCGACCTAATTGGGTCTGTAACTGACATTTCTTTCTGATGTGTCCAACTGCGTGTATGTGGTGTGCAACCTGTGGAAGTGCTACTTGTCCATAGTAGTGGCCCGCGGGGTTTTGTCTATTGTGTAGGGTCCTCTTGTGGTACCTTTAATGTCAGTAAAAAATGATCACTATTTTGTCTAGTAATATTGTCCCGTTCATAAGATAACAGAATAAATATTGCCCTGTCAGTACTAATTAAGAAGAGTCCGGCCAGAGTATCAGTAGCATCCAGTTTCCTGGTAGTTCGCCTTGTACTGGTTGTAAAATTATAGTTTTGCTTCTAAGAAGTTCATTATAATGACTAACACACTATAGAGTTAGCTCATGCTAATTTCCTCCCATGTAGCTCCTTAAATTAGGGTGTAATTTATGTGGTTTAGTTTTTTATAATGTTTATTATGTGCAGTAGCTGGAAGTTTCAGTCAGCAGGCAGGAGAAAAATCATGTATAGTAAATTGGTAATTAGATTTGATTACCGCCAATAATTCATATTACCGTGGAGTTGTTACCTTTCACCTCAATTGATAAATTAGTATTTGTCCTGCTTCAACGGTTTTCAAGCTTTCTTATTTACACCTATGACCTATTAGTGCGGCTTATAGGGTGTACCTCGGTGCTTCACACCTGATACTCTTTTGTCGAGCTATTTATATAATTACAGCCGTTCATAATCTTAAGTTTAAACAATGGATGGCTTCAATAGTTTCTAACTGTAATACTATGTACTTCCTATTGACTAGTTTGAATATTAATAAACCGATTGTTAAACTTTTAAACTATTCTCATTCTTTGTTCCTTGTAATCAACATTTGTAAGTACTACAGATGTTGTAGAAGAATCAAGGTTGAACTTAAGAATTGGAACTTAGAATCGGAATCGAGAAAAACATGTATCGGGACACCTCTAATTAATACTGTTATATAAATTAAGTTATTTTTTTTTATCAATTTCAATTACCATAAGATTATTTTACTTATAGGCATTTAACCCTCATGATCGAATAAATGGTGTATTTGACTTCATACAAATTTTTAATTTGTTTCAGACCGTCTCAATCTCTATGCTACTGAGGTATTCTCACCATCAGATCTTCGTCTTCATCGGTGAGTTATTTCAATTTGACTCGGTCTAATGGTCTTGTTTACTATTGAAGTATTCTTGTTCCTTCACAGCGATTGATACATTGTTATATAGATGTAGTACAACATTGATAGTTAATGGCGTCAACTCAGGGGCAGGCCTGTCCTTAAGGTTCACATGGGCCGGGCCCCACCATAAGTTTTCCAACATTTTTCATATACAAATGATTTTTTCTTTCTTTATATTCATTCTATAAAATATATTGGAAACAACCATGAAAAAAGTGGAACACCGTTCTCTACACACAGTGAATTATTGGATTCAAGTCAAAATTACCAATTTTGCAAGAAAAACGGGAAGTCAAAGGGTTAGGAGAACATCAGCCTAGTAACATTACATTTATGCAGGTAGATGGCAAGGAAAAAAATAATTGCCGTTAGCTGTGAGTGAAGAAAAACGAAGTTTATTTTGTTTTTATTGTTTATTATTTGGTGGTGAGGGGTTGTGGACAACGGTAAGCCGTAACCGTAAGCAGTAACAATCTTAAACATTCAAGTAAACTAATTTAAAAAAATATGACAAATATGGAATTCATTTGGAAAATATTGCATCATAGATAGATTCCGTGGTCAAAATTTTATTCCCAAAAGACAATGACCAGGTGTAAAAAAATAGGCATATATTAAGCAGTTTAAGATTAATGAAACAAATAGCCGAAACTATTGTTAATGCATTTTAGTGAGGATTACACCTTTTAGATATCATATTCTGAAAATTGAAAAATGACACCTGGACACGGGAATCGAACCCGGGACCTTCGGCTTAGTACGCCACTGCTCTTACCACTGAGCTATCCAGGATTCGTCCCGTGCCCATGGTCATTCTTCACTCATAGTTTAAGGCAGAGTC
>CABFVX010003556.1:26546-43705 GCA_902151425.1 Timema shepardi | reverse complement strand
CCTTTCTCCCCCATACCACCCTCTCTTACCTTTCTCCCCCATACCACCTTATTTTACCTTTCTCCCATTTACCCCCTCTCTTTCCATTCTCCATATACCCCCTTTCTTACATTTCTCCGCTTAGCACACTTTCTTACCTTTCTTCCACTTACCTCCCTCCCACTCTTCTCCCTCCCATTTACCCTTCCACCCACCACCTCTCCCACTCATCATCTTTCTAAAGTATCCTATGGGTTTTAATTGATAGTATCGATAAAAGACTAACTTCTTGATGATCTCAATCAGGGATGATATGAGAGTTTTGATAGCTTTTGGACTCATAAGACCCAATCTAACTAGAATTTTGATTGTGTTTCTTGTCCTGAATGATTGACTGTATCAACAATCCCTGGCAAAATAGGTTAACTGTAAAGTAGTTGCGCTCTGTATGGGGTTACCTAGATCAGACCTGAGTTTTGTGGTCAGGTGTTTGTTCAGCCGCATGTTTGCCAGGGTTTCCTGTTCCCAATTTCCTGACACTGCAGTATTGCGACATTGTGTGCTCGTGCTATGATGGATCACAGTAAGGAAACACCGCCAAGATAGACTCAAGTTACCTCCCTCCCCAAGCCATTGATCTCCTGCAAACTGCCCCACATATCCGGCAAACAACGCCCAGACATTGCTCGAATGGATCATCAGGGGTCTATGACCATCTTGTTGAAGACCTGAAATTTTTCTTAAAATAATTTTGTCTGTGTGTCCATCTGTCTGTTCCTGAGACTACAGCCGAAATGGTTTTGTGGATTTTATTTAAATTGGAAATTCACATATTATATGGTCATAGTTTTTTTTTTCCTTCAATAATTTGATAGCTACTTTTTGAAAATTCGAAATTTTTCAAAAAATATCTTGGATAATGATTTTGATTAAAATGTGTTTGGAACAATAAATAAGGATCTATGTTTGTTTTTCTAAAAATTATTCTATTTTTGAAGGAAGCATACTAATAATTACTTTTTGAAGATTTGTAATTTTAAAATTACGCTTGCATATGTTTAGCACTGCGTCTGACTGGATGTTAGACATATACACATAGGTATTAATTACATTAATGTTTTAGAGATGAAGAAGGTTGAATTTATAGGAAATGTACACACATTTTTTGTGGGGAGCGAGTTGAAAACCATTAGGTAAAAACAATCCTTAGTACACTTGATCAGGATTTGAACCTTGACCTCCCCGTCATCGGCATTGGTAAGAGTGACGCCTAAGTACAGGGGCTCCCAAACTTTTTAGACAGAAGGTGCCCTTGCACCATAAAAATACATTCTGGAGCCCTCATAAAATTGTTTACACTAATATTAGGAAAATTCAATAACTACAGCAAAATTTACAGGTATAAAAGTATAAACCCAACAGAAAAAGTGATATAGGCTTAATATTTTCGCTGCACCTTTGACAAATGTCCTTTATTCAAATTTGAACAAATTGGCAATACTAACTCTTGATACTAATTTATATTGTGAAAAACAAATAATTAATATTAAAACAATTAGCCATCAAGGAGCCCAAGGTCTTCATGGAGCATGGTTTGAAAAACTCTGTCTTAGACTGTGCGGCCACCGAAACGAGTCATTCAAATTTAAATTAAGGGGGGGAAATTCATTTTCACAAATATTGTGACAGTTATATTTAGGAGTTGCCCTGTTTTTCTTTTAACATTGATGAGTGATGAACCTTCCTCTATGGTCTAGCGTATTAGAATTTCTGGCTACAGGTCCAGAGGTACCAGGTTTGAACCCTGGCCCTTCCAGAGTTTTTCTGTAAAGCAGTAGGTTTAGAACAGGGTCGACTCGGTCTTGTGAGGACAAATGTGGAACTACCTGAATGGAGAAGTAGTGGTTTTGGTCTAGAAAACTAAGACTAATGACCAGAGGGAGGTTTAGTTATGTTGACCACATGACAGACACTATCCACAGAAGTTGGCACTATCTTCTCCAACAGACGGTGGCTGGTATGGCTTGAATGAGAGCTGACACAATGGAGTTTGTTTTATTTTAGTGATGAGCCCTTTCTCAGGTTAACCCCTCTATATCTAGAAATATAATAAAATGTGCACATTTAGGTTGGGAAGTGGGAGGGAGGGGATGCACCCTCAAGTGTCTTAATGAAATCGTCCCCCTACACACAACCTGATAACATTTTCAAGTAAGTGTGTTTCATTCTTAGATCCTCTGTGAGAATGTGCTCTCCACAGCTTAGTAGTTGATGCTGGGTTGGGCTTCCTCTAAAACAAATGGCGGGGATTTTGCAGAAATACAAGTGTGGGTGGTGCAAAGTGAGAAATACTACCTCTAGCCTCTTGCAGGAAGAACCCCGCCATGGCTGTTTCACCTGTAGTCACAGCCAAGGGTACCTATGAAGGGTTTCCGAATGGGGGGAGGATTGGAGTCTTTCGAGGGAAAATTTCAGGAATTTAATCTTGTGGGAAGGAATTCTAGAGCATATGAACATAGTTCTGAGCTAATTATATAAGTTTCAAGACCCAGTTTTTGTAAACAATTTTTTTTTTCTGAAAAATTAACAAAAATAAAATTTAGTTGCAGCTTAACCCATTGAAAATAAACACAATATTTTTAACAAGTTTATTGGACAGAACAAAATGAAAAGAAAGCTGTTGAAGAGGGAATGATAGGAAATATAGGCCTACATCTTATAATTTTTAACTCTGTTAACTCAGATACTGATTATTCAAAGGTGTTAAAAGCCAAATCCCAAATAAACCATTTTATTTTTTCATAAAAAATAACAAAAATAACATAAATTTTGCGGATTGATAGGTGGGCTGAAGACCCCTTTATCACCCATTTATGGGCACTCATGGTCACAGGTTTTTTAACTGTAACCAGGGATAAATATTCTCAAAGGAACGCTCAATATCAAAAAGATATATTGAAAATCTTAAATCAAGAACTATGAAAAAGGATAGATATAATAAAAAGAAAGTAAGTTGAAGATAAAAAATTAAGATTAATATTGACGAAGACAACAAGGAATGTTTATTTACTAAAAAATGCTATTAATACGTGGTTAATACTTGAATGACCTTTAACAACATTTAGATAAAATACAGTCAATAAGGAGTCTAAATAAGAATAATTGTTAAACATTAAATAAAGGAGAAATTAAATTGGCACATGGACATAGAATTGTCAGAATAATCTGAAAAATTTTGATGAATATTAAAAATTAATGAAATTCAAGTGACACATTAAAGCCAAAGATAAAAGGAATAAAAAATATATGAAACACATTAAAATTAAGACAGGATATTTTACCATGAATAACTAATATAATTTAATGTTAAAGGTAAAAAAACAAACATTAAAATTAAGACAGGATGTATTACAATGAATTGTCTAATATAAATTTAAGGGTTAAAGGTCGCAAAAATGTTTATAAATTAATTTGCTCTCTTTGAGTAGAAGTTAAAAGTCATAAACCAGAGGAAAGTAAACAGGGGAACAGAATTATGTCAGCCATAATTTGAATAACTTGAGTTAGAAAAGATAGTCATAAAAGTTCAAATTTGGAAAAAGAGACGAAAACACAATAGATTGGAGGGATTATTAAATGTAAAGAACCCGAGGGGTAACCAGGGATGTTGAATATAGTGTTGATACCCGCTTTGGGGTCTGCGCTGCATCATCTAATGCCAGAATCACAATCAACTTAACGTTCATGTAGTGTAACTTTCACAAAGTGTAACAGTTTTAGTGTTTTTTTAAAAATGGAAGCCATGAAAATGTAGTTTTCTCAACTTTCACATAACTTAGAGAGTTGCCCAAGTGATAACTTTAATGCTACATGAAAGTTAATTGCACGGTACTACACGTTCTATCCATCCACTCATGTTGCCAGCAAGGTCAACAAGGTTGATTAGTACTTCATGTTTGTTTGTTTAGTTTAAGCAGACTTCATAACTCTGGTTTGTTCTTATCTTGATAACTTTAAAATGTCGTTATAGCTTTTTGCTATACTTTATTTTGCACAGCCAGTAAATCTGCCCTCTTTTTATCATCGATCATTACTACCCTTTGGGGCTATAAGGTTATTTATTAATTATGCTAACAGTTTTAGGGATTATTAAGGCTTATATCCAGAGGAAGCTTACCCACATTTGCGTGGAGAAAGAGTGGAAAACTATTTTGTAAGTACTTGCAACACGATCAGCCCGCAGTACTTGGGTCTCATCCTAGTGAACTTTTTTTTCAAACGTTTCAACATTTGTTGTTTGTGTTTTGCTTGGGTCATTACATTATGTTATGTTATGTGAAACTTGATCACACACAAGTTTCTTTACATTAAGTGGATCCAACATTAGGAGCTACTCTCGAAATAAACTGGTCTGCCAATGACGGGGAGATTGAGGTTTGAATCTCGGTCAGGTGTACTGAGGGTAGGTTTTCCAAATTGATTTTCCACTCTACCTCTATGTAAATGTAGGTACACTTCCTCTAATCCCTAAAATTATTAGCATAATTAATACATAAGTGTATAACCCAAACGGGTTGTAAGACGCGGTGCTAAAAAATAATGTTGAGCTGATTGCCTTCCTCCATGTTGATGTTGCTCTTGTTGCTCTGGAAGTGTGAGTGGTTTTGATGGTGGCGATATGTGTCCTTTCTGAGACAAAAACAAATCCCACAGGAGTCAGATCAAATCCTTCTCTCTCAAACAAGAATTGACCAAAAAAATAACACATTCCTATGTATCCTTTTTTGGAGGGGTTGAATAGAGAGAAGGGAAGGTTGCATGAAATATTCATGAACTGCCCCTGTTCACTTCTTGTGGATCCTTCGACATATAAAAGGCTTGTGTACCCCCTTTAAGAATCCTGCAGAGATGAGATTTCTATGTTTATTTTTGGTTTCCTCGCAGGGTTTGTGAAATAAGAAGAAGAGGTGTGTGTTTTGTAGAGTTGCTTATTATAATTCCAAAAGCAGTGAAAACTGAAAGGGAAGGGGAAAAAAGTGGGTTTGTTGTGCTTATTTTGAGTCATATGTTTATAGAGATGGTTCCTTGATTATCTCATCTGAGAACATAGGCGACTCTCAAAATGTGTTCCTAGATCTACGGTCCAATTATCACAAGAAGAGCCATATCTGACAGCTAAGAAAGTTACCAGATATATTCCCACATATTCATACGTCAAGTCACATGATGTGCAGATGCCATTTCTGACAAATATTACCAATACCTACCTATAAAATAACAGTAATAATATGTTATAATGTTACCAATGTTTGCAGCAAATAAAAATGTAATTCATTTTTTGAAAATTTCTTCATATCCTATTATACAAGTACGTATACCACACGTTTATTTAACTACAGTTTGATTTTCAGAAAAAGCCTGTTATTCAAAACTGAAGACCAGTGTTGCCACAATGATGGGAATAAATAACAAACTACAACTATATTTAAATTCTCAGCTTGTTTGAATAGTAATTTAAAGATAAACAACTATTTAGCTATCCTGATATATTGTTTGATGAAATGTATAATTAATAAATCCAATAATACATATTCCTAGAATTCCAAATTTTAGTCACTTTCATTCAATGTTGGTGCTCGAAATTGGGCTTAATATAAAAATCAGCGTTTATCTTCCCTTGTAAAGTGTTGCCATATCACAGCTCAGAGAATGCTATGTTTTACAGTGAACCTAGCCATGCACAGTGTTGCCATATCACACCTCAGTGAATGCTATGTTTTACAGTGGAGCTGCCCTTGTACAATGTTGCCATATCACACCTCAGTGAATGCTATGTTTTACAGTGGACCTACTACAGATGCTAGAGTTCAACGTGACCATCACGTTTCCAGCTGCCCCCTTGCTCACAGTAATCCTGGCTTTGGTCGGTAAGTACAGACTTCTTCATTATACACATCGTGCCACTGAGCTAACATGTGATTTGTAGAAAAAATAGTTTTCTGGTTTTGCGCTCCACACTATTTGTGAGAAAGCACACAAAGTTTTAACGATGCACATTCAACTCAGCCATGCATACTCCTCCATGTCGCAATACAAAATGAACATGTCACATGTTCTTTACTTCCTCTATATATATATATTTCTTATGATCCCAATTAAACTTTTAAAAACTGTTCATAATCTGTTTTGCTGTGAATTTATGACATCATAACCTTAAAGATAACCTATTTTTTATATTTATAATAATATTGATATCTTATAGTATAAATTCAAATCATAATTATTAGGGTTAGCTTATTGTAAGACTATGTGAAGTCTACTTTTTCAATTTGAAGTAAACTAAAATCAAATATATGAAATATTCTCAAAGCGGATTCGAAGCTCATATAATTTTTTGTTAGTTTTATGTTTGAAAAAATATCATATTGTGGTTATTTATATAACTTTAAGCACTAAAACTACCTGAAAACTGTTTGATTTCACAATGGTTTGTAATATTTTGTTTTATTTTAGTAAATAAAATAACTATCACAACTTACAATTCAATTACTTCAGATTACTTCCATATGAATACTAATTTTTAATGTATATAAAAGTTCAGAATGGCAATAATTGACCATAAATTGGGTATTTTAGCTGTTCATATTTTTGTTGTTGAAGCTTCATAATTTTCTTATGCCAGAATTTTTTTGAAATTTCGAAGCTTCACATAACCATAGTTTAATGTATCATAAATATAAAGAAGACATTTCTTGAAAGCGACTAACATATTTTAATAAAATTAAATGTAGTTGAAAAATTACATCATGTCAGGATGCGATTTATTAAGAATATATCATTTGATTGAAAGATATTTCCAGATATGGCTGTATCCTTAACTAAAAGGAATTTCCACCTTCAAATCTTAAATTAATTTGATTCACCCACATTGATGGTCGCTAGATGGAGATCAAGATTTGAATCCCTGTTTGTGTGTAATTAGGATTTTTTTACCTAGTAGTTTCTCACTTTCTCTTCACACATTCATTTACTCTAAGAGCCATCTCAAAGTGATCTTCTGATTGTATCCCCTCTTTTCCTATTTTGTACATTGACGTCTAAGAGTCTTAGGAGCATTAAGTTAAGAGTGACCAAACATCCTCCTTTTTCCTGGAAATGTCCTACATTTAAAAACCCTTTGTGTGGTGTCTTAGAGAAATTTTCAAAAATTCCAAAATATCCTCCATTTTGACAAAATAAATAAATTGGTCATTTTGGTGCTATCTGCGCTCAAAGTAATCTCGCATTTAGAAAATTCCTTGTACAATGGTATTTCAGCTATCACTAGTGGTCTCTATGGTAGACTTGTCATGATGTGTTCATGTGATGAAATTTGTTATTTTTATTGGCTGCGTGTGTGCCGTCAGCAACCAATCCCAGAACACATGTAGTGAATTGGAACAAGTACATTTTGAACTTTTATTTTGTAATGTCATACATTTTGGGGGACCTTGTCCTCCTCTGCGTCAAAGGTGTCTAGTCACTCTGGCCGAGTAAAGTTGCAGCCTGCTTCACAAAATAACTTTGAACTCACCAAGTAGGCAACGTTGTTAAGCCCTGAAAATGAGTATATTTTAGTGTTATTACTATATCTTATATATATAGATTCAAGGTGGGGCTGTAAGGGATGTGAGAAAAGATAATTATTTTTGCAATTTTTTTATATCAAAACTATTTTATGACCAAAATATATAAAATATTCTTCCAGTACAAACATATAGTTTAATTTTCTTCACATGATGATATAAACAGTTGTTGAATATGTGTCAAGGGCGTCTTAGAATTGAATGCCAACTTTTTCTCTTCATTTAAAAAGTTTGTCACTTAATGTCGCTATGCTCTTGACAGATCTTAGCCAAATGTTGCTATCACTATGAGAATAAAATTAAACTCAATGTTTCTACTTGAGACATATTTGATATATTTTGGCAAAAAAAACTATTTTCTATAATAATTAGAAAAAAACACTGGCCTTTTCTCGCGGCTCCTCCCACCCTACCCTAAAAAAGAAAGGTTTTGTTAGTTTGTTGACTGCACATGACAACAGTTCTCAACCGATTTTTACTAAATCTTATACTTTGTTAAGGGGGCGGGGGCGTCAAACAGAAAGTTTCCTTAGAAAGGCCATTCAATACAATCTGCCTTCTGCATGTACATCTATTTTCTTTGTGTCAGTCCACAAATGAGCCTGCGTTTATTCGGATATGCAAAACTCGTGGTACACCAGTGTTGGTTTAGTATTGCAGAAATTTGCAGGGGTTCTCTAAAAGGGCTCGGTCAAGTCGCCACTGATCTTGCTTGTGCTGACACCAAAAGCATTCAATGTAACCCAAATTTAGCCAGGGGAAGTTGGGGGTTTGAGGGGGGGGGGGTACTCCTTCCCCCAACAACTACATAGAAATCAATAATATTGAAAGCAATACCTAAATGTTGTAGAGAATGATTAACACCTCCCTCGCCCTATCTCCTACATGACCTTACTCAATCACTCTTTCAACTTAGCTCCCCTCCAACCCGGCTTTCCCTCCAGAACACCTAGCAGGGGACAGAGCCAGGTGGGGGGTCAGGTAGACTAACCTAACTGGGTAACCAAAGTGTCGGGTGGTAGATCGTGACAAGTAACTGACCTCCCCCCCTTTCGCCCCCTCACGCCCCCTCCGAGCTGTCAATACGACATCAAAAAGAGGGGGGGAGGGGGGGGGGGTGCGCTTACACATTTCAATTCCACAACAAGCAGGTGGTACTGGCATAGTCCTGCTGGGACGTGCGTGGGAGAGAAAGTCTCTCGGCTGTGAAACTAACAGTCTGCGTCACACACACGTGTGCGCATGTCACATCCGGTGTGAAGGGGACAATACATACGTAGGCAGGTAGGTTAACAGAATGTTAGAATACTGGCCAGTTTAGATAACATTTTCATGCTTGGATAATCATTTTTATTAATAGTAGGGGAGGTAGAAGGGGATTCTATAAAGAGTTGGATTACAAAAATATGTTTACTTTATATGTAATTAACACTGAGTCAGTTGTCTAACTGCAGGGGTCGGCAAATGGTTGATTTCATGGCAATAAACAGTCAATTTCATAAAAAAAACAACTCTATTATCATTAAAAGTTGGTCTTTAGAATCTTATAAACTTTCGCAAATATAATATCAAGTAGTTAAACCACTATATGCTTTGGTGGCTGCATGGTCCAAGGCGCTACTCTCGCAATAGACTAAACTGCTAAAGATGGGTATACCTAGGTTTGAATCTCTATCAAGTATACTGAGGGTGGGTTTTTCACTCTCCCTCCACACAAATATAACTATTATAAATACAACCTTCCTAATTCCTGAAACCATTAGCGTGATTAGAACAAGCGTGTAAACCGTACAGGTAGTAAGACGCGGTGCTAAAAAAAAAAGCAAAATCCAGGCAATACGAGGCAGGATGATCCGAACAAGATTTTTGGAAAACGTTGGGGGAAACAGCATCAGTCAAATAAAATAGGCCTATAGTCGATTGATAACCAATCCAAAGTTAAAAGAGATTTCTAAGAAACAGTAATAACAATGACTAAATACCTACACAATGCACTTTCTTGGGCATTTTATAAAACTTCATTTTTAATGGAGTAGATATTAAAACTATTAAATTTGATTATTACTGTTACAGCCGCATCTAAATATCATATTCTTTAAATTGAAAAATGACATGGGAACCAAACCCAGGGTCATTTTTCACTCATATTTTAAGGCAGTGTCTGTGGTGGACGTGTGTAAATAGTCAACTACATACGTGTGATCACTTAAGATCACAAGCTATTGGGTAATGCAACATAAATGAAGAATGACCCTGGCTGAGGATGGGACGATTCCTGGATAGCTCAGTGGCTATAGCACTAGCATACTAAGCCACTGAGTTCGGTTCCTGTGTCCAGGTGTCATTTTTCAATTCAAAGAATATTAATCTTTTTTCTATAAATATATATGATGAAATACTTAGGATTTTCTTTCGGCTGTTTTGTTCCTAGATAGCCATGTGTAAAGTAAAACCAGGGTATTGAGATCTTTTGAAGTCAAATTGGTATTAAATGTGACATTATTATAACTATAATTATTTTGACAGTCTGACAAAGAGGGTATTGGGACTTTTCGGGCAGTCCATTGGTGGTCTGTAATCGTATCAGACGTTAATAACCTGAGCTAGCTGAGAAGCTGAACTGGATAAATGTGTTTGTATGTCTTTGTATAAAATTAATTGTTTATAATGAAACACATCAATATACATTTTGTAGTATGATTGATTTGTTAGTTTAATGAATATTAATGTTGTATGAAGTAAATAAAATTTGTAATAATTTATAATGTAGTAATGTTTGTGAATGTGATTGGTTTATAATTTATTGTCTAATTGTTTATTTTATAAGATATATTTTATTTAGCTATTTAATTTAAGCTAAAAATATTCCTTGATTATTATTTTGTAACCTGGTTAAGTGTATGTGATGTGACACCTTAACTTCGCCAGCATGAATAAAGACATTTAAATAAATAAACCCACCAGCCTTGCAATAAACTTGGTACTGCCGATAATGGTGAGATCGGGCTTCGCTACCCGGTCAGGTGTACTGAGGATGTTTTTTTTACTAAATGGCTTACCACTCTCCGTCTCTCCATTAAAATGTGTCTATATTTACTGTAAGTTCTATCTTTGTCATCCCTAGCCCGATAGTGTAGATATGCAGAACATGAACCGGTAGTGGGACGCAAAATAATGGACCTTGGGATAGTCCTTTCTTCCCATTGGACGAGCGGCTGTTGAGGGTTGCCAAATTAAAAAAAATACAATGAGGGATTTATTCTGGTGGGAATGGTAAGGGTTTTCTGCCCTTAGAAGATTTTTTTATCACCCTATATTAGCATCCATTCGGGTTATACGAATATGAACTAATCACCCTAATATGTTAGGGTAAGGAAAGTTGAGTTTTTAGAGCAAGTGTACCCGCATTTGCTTGGTTAAAGAGTGATATACTTGACCGAGATTCAATTCCCTAATGTGAAAGTGATACCTTGGGCCATGTGGCCACCAAAGTAGGTGAAAGAGTAATAAGTAAAAATGAACCTCACCGGCATTTAACGCGATTGGAGACCAGGTCTCTCACGTCAGGTTCGGAAACACTATCCGTGCGCTACCCCCTTCCTGACATCGCTTGGTAGGGGGGTGAAGAGATGAGGGGGAAAAGCGCTCCAATCCCCCCTCCTCCCTTTTTCCTTGGCCTGTTGGATTGGTAAAGAACCCACGCGAGTTGTTTGTAAGGTCTTTTAGAAGAGAAAAAGAAGAAGAAAATGGTAAGAAAAATAAGTGATGACATTTCACTGTGTGTGTGTGTGTGTTGCGAGCTCAGCAAACATGTGTCCGCGGCATTAAACTGTTTACTCTCTCCCCTCACCTCCTCCCACGTGTTCTACACCCTCTCTTTTGTACTCTTTCTTGAAAGATGTAGCCAACCCACAATTGAAACGCAAAAAAAAAAAAAACAATCCCACGATAACGAGGTTGTCTATTTGATTAACACGAAGCTATTTTGCGAAGCGGGTTGCATCTTAACCGGATGCACCAAATCACTCTAAACACACTATCACACTTAAACACCCAATATTCGACATAGAAAGAGAAGGGGAGAAAATGATCAGTTCATCCGACGTGGTCTCTTGTTTATAATTTGATAGCACTTCCCCTCTTCAACTAACGAGTTTAAACACTCAATATACTGTTAGCGCCTTGACAACATTGGTTGAATTTCAAAATAGACTTCACCTTGTTTCCTATTCTAGATAGATATGTACTAACACGGATTTAAAAAATATATACATCTTGGCAGGACGATTCCTAATGGACATTTCCGTGGATAAAACCAATAACCTGAGCTGTAAGGGATTTTTATAAATAATACGTTTAAAAAAAACTACTTCAACATTAAAAATATAATTTTGTGGTATTGTAAGATTTTTTTAGAATAATTTAAGAAGCAACATTTTTATAGCACCATGTCTTACAACCTATTCAGGTTATACGCATATGAAGTAATTATCATGTTAGTGAGTTAGGGATGAACAAGGTTGCATTTTAGGACGTGTACCCGCATTTGCTTAGAGGGAGAATGGACACCTATTTAGGAAAAATTCGCCCTCAGTACACCCGACCGGAATTTGAACCCCGATCTACCTGTCGTTGGCAGTCTATTCTATCGCGATAAAGATGCCTTAGACCATGCAGCCACTGAATAAAGTACCTTTTTGTTTCAATGTATTATCCTTTCCTTAACTTTTGGCTCCAACTGTACTTAGGCCGGTTCGTTATTTGTTAGTATAAGCTTTATTCCCCGTAAATTGTTTCTCCACTTTCAATTCGTGCAAATATGGGTGCATTTTCTCAAAAATGTCATTTTTTATTCATCCCTACGTCATTAGTTTATATATTCAGATATAAAAAACCATTAGTTTAAATAAAGCATTTGTGCGTTTATTTTATTTTAAATCGCAAACTTGTCATTAGCGACAGAAAGGAACAAAGCAGAATGAGAGAGAAAGAACGATGCCGAAGAGACGATTAAAACAAAGAGGCAGAAAGTAGCCAGGGAGAAAGAGAAAGAAAGACGTTGGAGAGACGATGAAAAACATAACCGTAGAGGCAGCAAAATAAAGAAAGACGCCTCAAAGGAGACGACGAAAACCCAGTTTATTAGCCGAGCGCCGCGCGGCCAGAACAAATCTAATTTCAATGAAGGAAGGAAAATATGTGGTGCATGTAGGGGGTTAGGGTGGCTGAGTTATATTGGACCGCCCCTTGCCCCGCTAACCCATTTAGTCATGTGTGTGTAGTGGTAACAGAACACGAGGCAAGGCAAGAGCTATTGTCACACACATGCATCCGTGAGTTAATATATTACAAGTACCGACCGACAACCACGGCGGCTGGGTAACTGAAATATCACTACTCAGATGTTGCGCTGAGGTTAAGATTAACAGAACCTTCAACAGTACACGAATGTGTTATGAACATATTTATTGTAACCCTATATATATATATAAATAAAATCAGTGGCGGCTCGTCACTTTAGAAGCTGGAGGGCGCAACCTGTTTAATTCATAAATTATTTCTAAATAATATATGTAAAAGAAAACACACATTTCGGAATATGTTTTGCTAAATATTCATTTAGTTAAACTAAAATATTAATATCACAAACAACATGCAAAGATAAAAAAAATAAACTCCCCCCAAAGGACGTGGATGTGTTGTAGAAACTCTGTAGCTGTGTAATGTGCATAAATATATAGGTATGTATGTTTTCACTTAGTTCCATACAAAATTCAGGACATGGCCTACCTAATGATTTCAATTCTCTTTTATGATCAAGAGTTAATCTTGCGATATTTGTTGACTTAAGCGCCTCAATTGAACTATTCATATTAAGCCTAGTTACAAAAAAATATTAAAACATATAACTCAAATAAACGTTATCCTAAAATAACCCTACATAATATAATTATAAACACACACGCCACAAACATCCTCAAGATGCAGGAGCACGCAGGATGACTGACAACAACTATTGCTGGTTCACGCTATACAAATTTCACAAGCTTTAAACCTTAGGGCGCTTAAGGGAGTGCGCCTTCAAAAAAATAATAAGTAATGCTAGCTACGGTAGCCCCATGACTTCTTTGGTGCTGACTGACAGTTCACAGCTGACTTTTGACAGTCAACATTTAGGTATATACCTAAATTTTGACTGTCAGAAGTGACAGCTGATAAACACATGTTGTTGCAGATCATTTAGTTCGGCGTAGGGATGCATAATTTGGTCTGGTAACTTTTCAAAGCTGTCAGTCAGCACCAAAGAAGCCATGGGGCTACTGTAGATAGCTATAGCAGGATGGGGACAGTGGGTTAAGGGTAGGGAAGGTTTGATTTTACAATGTCAGGCGCTGACCCTCGCGCGCCTGACTGCATGCCATTTGACAAGAGGTGAAGGGGTGGGAAGGTTTGGTTTCACAATGTCAGGCGCTGACCGCCTCGCGCCCAACCGCTTGCCATTTCAAAAACATTGCCTGCTATTACTTAAACCAAAAACATATTTTTCTCGAAACTATTATGGCAAGATAAAATTATCGCGAGAGTGCGAATAATAACTTTAAAAGGAACTGAGGATTCGTCGGGATGGGGGGCGTGCGCCTTAGGGACGAGCCGTCCCTGATATATATATATATATATATATATATATATATATATATATATAGAGAGAGAGAGAGAGGCTTGTAAACATAGTTTAAAAGTTGAAATTTTCCCTCTGAGAAGTACCAAACTCCAGATATTGCTGTTGATTACTAAGAGCTAAATGTCCGGGAAACGAAAGGTAACGGGTATAGGAGCGTAGAATGGATCTTTGTGGATAGAATATCATTTAATACAACGCTAATTGTATTATCATTTGTATTTTCCCCCGGGAAGTTTTGAAAGAAGTACAACTGAAAGAAGAGGGGTAGACAATTCCCCCATAAGTGTGCCCAGCCGAGATTCGAGCCTCTATCTTCCTTGTAACCGGTGGTCCATTGGACTCCCGCACTAGATCGCACGACCACCGCCGTCAAATATTCATTGGTCGGCGAAAATCCTCGCCGTCCTTAAGTTGGGAGTGTTGGGGACACGAGAAAAGGGCAGTGTTTTTGCAATTTTAGAGCAAAACTTTTTATTTTGGTCAAAATTTATTATTATTGCCAGCGCGTCTTACTACCCGTTCTGGTTATACGCGCTTACGCTAATGTGTAATGGTAGGGTGATTGTGAGATGAAATGGAGTACCTACAGTTTAGCGTGGAATCCGAACCACGGCGGAGGCCTGGCATTCCTCACATTCACAAGTTGTGATTAATACACGTCTTGTCACAGGGGAAGGAAGGGCCTAGCAATCAGATAAATCTGTGCCGGGATCGAGGATTGAACCCCGGACCCCCAGCACGGTTGTCCGACACCTTACCCCTAGACCGTCAGGTCACCCTTTGGCCAAATTAAATCAACTATGCTCCAGTAGAAACAAATAGTATAATTTTCTTCACATGAAGATATCAACAGTTGTTGAATATCGGTCAAGGGTGTCCTGGAATTTAATGACAACTTTTTATCTTCATGTAAAAAGTTTGGTACCTAATGCCACTGTGCTCATTACAGATATTTAACAACTGTTTATATCACCATGTGGAGAAAATTAGACTCTAGGTTTGTATTTGAACAATATTTTATCTATTTTGGACAAACAAAAGTTATGCAAAAAATAACTTCAAAAACCCTGGCCTTTTCTGGCGTCCCCTTCCATACCCCACCTCTCTTAGGGCTTTTTTTAATCGCCAAAAAGAGGAAGAATTAAACCTAGGACAGCAAAACACTACAACGAAACATCGCCTTCTAGGGCTAGAAAGAAGGCTTGCTCTCTGTATTTTCCTCGTTTCCACTTCTCGTAATCGAAACGAGTTCTGTTTAGTAAACCTTTTTTTAACACTGCTGCTGTCCGCATCTTACTACCCGCCTGGGCTAATATACACTAACTACGCTATTGTGTTTGGGACGAGTAAGGTTGAATTTAGAGGAATTGTACACGCATTCGAGTGGAGGGAGAGTGGAAAACCGTGTAGGATAAAAAGATGCCATCCCACCTCAGTGCACCTTAGTGTTATTCGAACCCCCGATCTTCTGCAGTTCCAGTTTATCGTAAGAGTGACGCCTTAGACCGTTTGACCATCGAGGTTGGTCAAGCCGATACTTCTTGACAGGCAATTAACGCTAGCTAAATTCAAGTTAGTGTTTTATAAAGAGGGTGGGAAGGGGTGACATGCACCCCTAACCCCTCGCCCACTTGTTCGGATTATTCATGAGCGCCTACAGATGTCACCTGTTGTTAACGCCGATACGGGAGGAGCAGGCGGCAATTAAACTGTTTTAACCCTATAGCAGAGGGTTTAGGGGGAGGGTTGTCACTGGGGTTGATCAGAAGACGAGGGAGGGGTGGGTGCGACACACAGACGACACGGTTTGCACACGTGTATGTTGATCATCGCTACATGCATGGTCTAAAGCAGTGGTTCTCAAAGGACGTGTCGTCAACGTCTCAACGCTATGCTATTTTTGATATAGAAAATGTTCGAAAACTTTATTATTATTTATTATTATTATTATTAGCACCGCGTCTTACTACCCGTTTGGGTTATACGCACTTACGCTAATGTGTAATGGTTGGGTGATTGTGATATTAAATGGAGGACCTACAGTTTAACGTGGAATCCGAACCACGGTATCGAATGAAGGGAAAAAATACGTTTTTCCTATTCGGCTGAAAGAAATTTGTCGCCAACTTGCACTTTCAGTGTGACGCGAGTACTCATCATAAAAAATAATAGTGTTCCGTGAACAAAAAAGGTTGAGAACTTAATTTTATTGACCTTTAAGTATTTTTTAAATCTAATTTTTGTAATTGTCTACACCTCAGCCTGGTTTGTTTTATTCACAGAAACGGCCATTAGAAATTTTCTTGTCAGGATCTAGATTAAAAAAGTTCGTGGAAGTAAAGTCTATCTAGAATAGGAAACAGGGAAGCTATTATTTTTGAATTCAAGTCAATGCTGTATACGTGCCAATAGTAGAGTGAGTGTTTATACTCGTTAGCGGAAGAGGAGAAGTGCTACAAGTGCCCTCTCACAGTGAACTACTCATATTATTCCCTCGTTTTCTATTTCGTACTTAGGCGTCTAAGTGTGAGTTTTTTAAGCACCGCTTCTTACCACCCGTTCGGGCTGTACTCTTGTGTACTACTACGCTTGTGGTTTTAGGGATTTAAAAGGTTATATTTAGAGAAAGTGTATCATCATTTGCATGGAGAGAGATTGAAAAACAGTTTTGTAAAACCACAAGGTTGATCTCCCCGTCATCGGCAGTCAAGCCTGCTGCTAGAGTAGCGTGTTTGACCACTCGACCACTGAAGCGGGTTGGGGATGAGGTGATTAAAGAGTTAAGATGCAATCTGGTTCGTAGAATAGTCTCTAATACACCAAGTAGGAGATTTCTTTATATATATATATATATATATATATATATATATATA
>CABFVX010003556.1:0-24669 GCA_902151425.1 Timema shepardi | reverse complement strand
GGGGGGGGGGGAAACCACCTACGATATGTCAAAAATGTGTGCAGTGCATTCGTATTTGAATGATTACTATACATTTTCCCCGGTGACGATGGGGGACAAAGCGACAAAGTTTCTTATTAATAACTACATTATGTCCCTGTTATGACAGAATGAAGATTTGTGCACAGTGATTAACTGTGAAGCCAGTTCTAAAATGGTCAAAAAGTGGCCTCTATAATGCAGTGTTTAACCAAATATCATTTAATATTTCAACAACGTTCAGTATTAGGAACTTCTATTAACTCTTTATCTCCATTAATGTATAATCAGAAAATATCCACGTGCAATAGTGTTCGTGTAAATCTACTATTTCTAGCCGACTGTATCATAGAGTTGATTGGCATGTGATGTACACTCTTAACATTCGGATGGACACCTACTATATAAGAACTATAAAGTTGTATAGCCGTTTTCTCAAAAACTATTAATAATATGTGGTTTTTTGTATTCTATCTAACCTGTAAATTTAATATGAACTATAGTAATAAAAACATTGTTTCCTTGATTAGATAAAACCTATTTGTATAACATTGGTTTTGTAAGAAGAGGTGAAAATGCTTACACCCGCCTTTGTGGCGTGGTTAGCTAATGCACTATTTCGTGTGAAGCTAGACTGCCGGGGACGGGGAGATCGAAGTTCGAATCTCGGTCGAGTGAACTGGGGAGAGAGGGGGGAGGGCGTTTCAAAAATAGTTTTCCCTTCTATATCCATGTACATGTGGGTTCATTTCCTCTTAATTCAACCTTCCCAATCCCTAACCTATCAGGGGCCATTAGTCCTTAAGTGTTTAACCCGAACAGGTCTCCACCGTGGTTCGGATTCCACGTTAAACTGTAGGTCCTCCATTTCATCTCACAATCACCCTACCATCATACATTAGCGTAAGTGCGTATAACCCGAACGGGTAGTAAGACGCGGTGCTAATAATAATAATAATAATAATAATAATAATATAACCCGAACGAACGGGTAGTAAGACGCGGTGCAAAATACATTAAAAAAATGCTTTCTTTAAATAGCTTTATTCATGTTTTATAGACAAACAACACCTTTTCGTACTTATAGCAGGATTAATTTTGAAGATATAAAGATTCAGGGGCGCATCCAAGAATTTGATTTAGAGGAGCGGGCCCTGTGTGTCAAAGCTATTATTTCTTCCCCCTGAAAATTATCATCAAATTATTTAATTTAAGACTTCTTTATTTTAAAACAAATTACACTCACATACACACACGTATATATAGGTTGTTAAAAAAATGGTTAAGATATTATTGATATCGTTGTGCATATTAAAATAAGTAAAGGAATCTTAATGATATTACTTGTGTCAATACGTCAGTACACTCCAATAATAATAATAATAATAATAATAATAATAATAAAGAGCCTTATAAAAAATAGGTTCACAAACCAATTCACATAATGGTAAAGATAATTTTGTGTTTTTGTAAAAAAAAAATGTCACAGTGCACCACACAGACTTTCTTTCGCTTTTATCTTGAAATAGACATTTACTAAAAACTCATAAGATTTGTGAAACGAATTAATAGGTATACACATTGTTGTAGAAACATTACACCAAAGATCATAAATAAAATAATATGCATTGTTACTTCTTACTCCATGGCATTATGAACTAGGAAAACTATTAAAGAAAAATTGAGAAAAGAGAAACATTTTTGTCCACCAAAGAACATAACAATCAAATTTATTTTCAAAGACTTGAATTTAAAAGTATATAATTATATTTGCTTATAGCTCAGAACTTACTAGTTTATTAAAATATATTTTTACCTTTAATAGTACTTCAACTTTACAGCGGTAAGCTATTATTTCAAATAGTTGTGGGAAATGATAAAAATTAAAAAGTTTCCCCCGTGTAAAGTACCCTCAAAGCTATGTTCATGAGAAAATAAGAATTTACATCTTGTTTATGATGATAAAGAGTGTTCAAATATAAAATTAATTCAAACTCGTTAGAATGAATTTTAATAAAAATCGATTCATTCTCTTTTTGCTCTTCAATAAACTACCCTCAAATTTAGGGTTAGACATCTAATTCCAAAAACTCCTCGGGGGGGACTTTATGAAAACCCCAGATACCAAGCTGTAGCCCAATCTGATAAATAGTTTCGACTCCAGCTCGAGATACAAAAAGACAGTCAGATGACATCGCGAAAACAACTTTGTTGGTTTCAGGGGGTCATGTAACCTTGACATTTATCAAAATCTCGAGTTCGAATTTTTTGACGATCACAATACTTTCTCTCCGAGATGTCACGAGAAGGTAAATATTTGTTTACAAATCTTAGTTAGCCGCAGCGGTGTTCTAGAGGTAGAGCCTTTGGCTTAATCACCAATGACGGTGAAGGTCGAGATTCGAATCTCGGCCGCGTGAAGTAAAGATGGTATACTTCGAGTGATTTATTTATCACTCGGGTTTTCCCATCTTAACTACACGCAAATGCGAGTTCACTTCCTCTTATCTACCTTCCTAATTTCTACCCAATCGGATTAAGCCGTTAATAAACTGTGTGCTGAACGTAACAATAAAAAAAGAAAGAAAAATCTTAGTTCTAGATAAATTATTATAATCATATATTAATAACATATTAATGGTTCTATATGGAAACATGGTTTACTGAGTTATATTTAATCCAGAGTTTTCCTTTTATACCTTAGAATACAATGTTCTAGTTAGTATGATATTCGAAAAAAAAATAATAATATTTGTAAAGTGAAGTAGACGTACAGTGTGTCAATTCTATTTCATTGAAATGAAAATTAAAAAATTGAAATTTTTCTCCAAATTTGGCCACCTTTTACTGACTCATTAATTTTTTTTTTAAATAGTTCCAATTTGTTTAACAGCCAATCACCTAGAACAAAGTGTGGTTCTCACTTTGTTCTTTCTATTTTCGGTACACACAAATGTTGGTGCATTTATTGTAATTATTCTCTCCTCATACCACGTATTTAAATAATTAGCGTAAGTAGCGACTGTAAAAACTATCTTACTTATAAAAAGAAAAGGCTATATTTTTTTAAATATAGGGAATAAAATATATATTTTTATATCTTTCTATGGCAATAGATATACCTAGTCACAATTTACTGTAAATAATGATTTCCTAAGATAACTCAGGAAAATTATACTATGACAGGGGTTTGAGCCCTTGTCCTTTGACTTTGGAAATCTTAATAAAACATAGATATTTCGGCTCTAAGCTCGGCACTACTCTGGAGAGTAGACTACATCGGTGATAGCGTGTCTTTTGTTGAGTAGTAAGCAACAAAGTTGAAATGATTTGGGGGGCGGGTGTCTGAAAGGAAGGGAACTATAGGAGGGGGAGGGGGATTGGTGTGGTGACTGCCATGGCTATAGTGGCGCACCTCTGGTGAGGCGATAATACAAGGTAATGCAAAACCTCGAGATCCATCCATCCGAATCTTAAGCTCATATGAAGGTACTGAGAAAGGAGGAGCTGCTGCTATTATCAGATGTTTTGGAAGATGAAAATGTAGGGTGCTGGGGTATGGCTTGTTCAATTAACGGTTACATTTTAATATAAAAACACATTAAGTATAAAACCTGAATAAAATATTATTTAAATACACGTTAAACAAACTGAAAACAAAATTTCAACACTTTTTTGGTTATTTTCAACAATCCAGCACTGCTTCTATTTAACACGTAGCCCAAGCTACTTTATGCGCATGCGCAACGTAAGATGGCTCAAGATGAGAGATGGAAAAATTGCCCGGCCAGCAATCGGAAAAAACATAACGCAACGTAGCAAGGCATAGCTTAGCTTTCTGTGTGAGCCAACACATTTAATTATATTGTCGTGTAAGGTCACTGGTTTTATTTAGGTGCCCGGTAGCCAACCCTACTACAGCACTACCGGGGGGGCACCGTAGGGACTTACATGGCTAGGATGGACCCCGAGCAGTACCGGTTGGAATGGGTGGTTCGTGGGGAGTGAAACTCGAGAGTTAGTCCAATAAGATATATTTATTAATCTATTCAGATGACTACACTACTACATAGGTAATCGGGTAGATCTCCTGTGACGAGGGAGCAGGCACGATAACATGCTCGCAACCTTTCGGTAGACCCGCGATCGACCCTCCGGCGGGGGTGAACTACCAGATCACATTTTATATCGTCATTTCGTCAGACGTGCTAAATACCGCCACACATGTGCTCAGCATGGCTTCCAACATTCAACAACCCTGTGTTATTCCCACACACAAAACTTGCTAATCTCGAGTTTCACCAGCCAGGAAGGTCCATCGGTCGCACCTTGCTCACTCGTCAACATGATGCAAGGTTTATTAGCTATATGACATTCTCAGCAGGATGGCAACCCAGTACTCTTGACTTCCAAGGAAATGTGCAAACGTGGATTAACCTCCTGCCGGAATAAGCCTTGAAATAATTATGCCAGGACAGTCGGCTATTTTTCTAAACAGTCAGCAAAGCAAATCTTAGCTTAGCTTTCAGTGTGAACCGATCTCTGTTCCTGTGTCCAGATGTCATTCTTTAATTTTTTCGGATATGCTTCAGTTACTGCTGATTTTTATAGTTTTAATCATTGATCCCCCAAGATTCGCCTTTATATAGTGCTTAATTGAGTGGCGTTTCTTTCTTTCATCTTTTAAATGAAGAGTAAGACATCTCGGCTCAGTCGGTAGCTTGTCTTTCTACTGAGATACGGATCTCGGGTTTGATTCCTGGCATAGCTGAAAAAAATGTTTACTGCTTGAAATATGGGTTTGCCCTTTCACCGTGATGAATTAACGGCCGGGGATGGAGGTTGAGTTTGTTCTAGACTTAAGTTAGCTTATAAGTGGTGTGCTGACATTATCAGTCGGTTCAGAAAGTGCACGTTAAATACCTCAAATAAATAAAATAAAATTTTAAGTGTAGCTAAAAAAAGGTGTCCTTCCAAACAGCGCTATGCGGCTGACAAGAACTCTCGACATTACCATGTGTAGAAAATTAAACTAAACGTTTCACTAATTACATTATTTTATTTACTTTGTCAATTATTTTAGCATAGCGTCTTACTACTCGTTCGGGCTATACGCATACTTACTAATTACACTGTGTTATGGACGAGGGAGGTTTATTTAGAGGAAGTGTATCCGCACTTGCGTGAAAAGCGAGTGAAAAACCATTTTAAGAAAAAATCTACATGAGGGATTTGAACTTCGATCTTCTCGTAAGATTCCTTAGATCATGCGGCCACCAAAAAGGATCCAATTTTTTGTAATGAAACTAAACAAAATATTGGCCATAGCTCCCTCCCGCCTTAAGGGGTAGTATTATTATATTTGATGTTTTATTTTTCGCGCTGCCCGCGTCTTTACTATCCGTCCTAGGACGAACAAAAATGAACCGGCCTCCCTCTCAACATCCTCAATCCGCCACTGATCTCTCTGGCACGCTCTACATGTGTAGTATGCGGTGGGGTGCAGGATCAAGGGCGGCCCGAGGACAGAATTAACATTGGGTTGTTTCTCGACGTGAAGTTGGAAATGTACGCCTCCATCCCTTTCTCCCTGGGGTTCCTACTCTAATCGGCCGTAACTAGAACTCTTGAGCCCAAGTCGCTAATTAAGGTGATTATGGGGTTTCGATTCGACGCTGCGGCTCTGTGCGCGCTCTATTGGATTGTTCTGGTACAGTCTGTCATAGTGGCTTTGTGTGCTCTATCGGGTTGTTCTGGTACAGTCTGTCATAGTGGCTCTGTGTGCTCTATTGATTTTGCGGTGCCTGGCATAATTTATTTTAATGTTAAAGTTAGATCCACACTCAGAAGACCCTGCTGCCACTGTGTCGTCTTGGATTTCTTCACAAAGTATTCCTCAAAGGGCACAGTCCAGCACGCTAGGAGCACAGTCCTGTTAGTGTGAATGGTAACGACATGACACAGCCGGCGCACAGTCCCTTCAATCTGAATCCACCTTAACACGTCGCGGGGTGACGTCACGTCGATACGAGCTCAATTTGGCGTTGTTGTTTTTATCCTACTCACGCTTCCCCTTGCTATTACTCCCCTTCACCATCTAATAAAACAAATAAAAAAACACATTCATTAATCACAATCAGAAACCGACATTGATGTGATCTTGGGCATGACAAATTAGCGTCCTACTGTCAATTGTAAAAATAGTGGGAGGGGAGAAGAAGGGTGACGTGAGATAAAATAAATACGTCTCCCCTCGGCTCGCAGTTGTAAAGGTTTGATTAGTGTGTGATCGGTGTCGCGTTCCACTGATCTGGCTCGTTGTGGATAGGAGGGGATGTCCACAATCGGCCCTTGATTGGCTGCTATAGTGTGTGTGTGTGTGTGTGTAATTCGAAAAACAAGTTATTTATTCTGGTCCGCGAGAGGGAGAATGCTGCGATGACGCGAGCGGTGGTGACAATCGGAAGCTTCTCTTGTGTTTTGTTGGACCCGGGTGGGTTGTTGAGGTGGAAAGGGGGCGGGTCTAGGCCCCTAATGATGCTGTGAGTTGGATATAACTTTTTCCCATCCCGCCGCTGATTGAAATGAGAGGCGTTTTAACCCACTTCGGTGGCCCCCTAGTATAAGGTGCTACTCTCGCAATAGACTAGACTTCCGAAGATGGGAAGATCGAGGTTCGAGCTCATTCGGGTGCACAGAACGTGATTTTTCCTAAATGTTTTTCATATCCCCCTCCATGCAAATGCGGATACGCGTCCTCTAAATTCAATCTTAACACATTAGTCTAATTAGTAATAATAATATTTAGCACCGCGTCTTACTACCCGTTCGGGTTATACGTCTTTAAGTACTAATTACTCTAATGGATTAGGAATTGGAAAGGTTGAATTAGAGGAAGTGAACCCGCATTTGCGTGGAGTGAGAGTGAAAAACCATTTAGGAAAAACCACCCCCAGTTCATCCGACCGAGATTCTAACCTCGATCTCCCCGTCCTCAGCATTCAAGCTTAACATGACAAGCGCGTTAGCCAACTACACCACCGAGGCGGGTGTCTAATTAGTACATAGACTCATAACACGAAAGGGTAGTAAGACGTGGTGATAAAAAAAAGGGCCTATGAATGAATGAAAAATATAATTCAGTCTAATCATGAATGCTTTTTTTCCCTAAAAAATTCCAGCTACTATCAGTACCTCCTAAATTTCTATATTTTTCTCAAACCATGTGTATGAGACTTGCTATTGGTACCTTGCCGATGGCGTGGTAATCATCGATCCAAAAGTGTTTTTTTTAACACACCCGCATTGGTCTGTGGCCGGCTGGTCCAAGGTGTTAGGCTCGCATTGCACTTGGTTGTTGTTGAAAGAGGAGGTTGAGTGAGATTCGAATCCAGGTTGGTCGCACCAGAGATGGTGGTTTTCCTAAATGAGAACTTAGCTGTGGCTTTCCCACTTGAGCTCCTCTCCTCATCGCTTAAACCTACACAAACAAAATAGCAAGTACTAGCGACGATGTGTAAATAAAAATGGTAAAATCAAAATAATCGAAGTAACACTCACAAGTTTATGGTTTACTGGAATGAACACACAACTATTTTCTATGACCATATACAATATACATATACATACTTGTAAACATAGTTTTAAAGGTGACATTTTCCCTATAAAAAGTATAAAATCCACATATTTCTGTTGATAACTAAGAGCTAAATGGCCGGGAAACGAAAGGTAAACTGTTATAAGAGCGTAGAATGGATCTTTGATAATAGAATGTCATTTAATACAACATAAATTGTATGGCCGTTTGTATTTTTATCCTCCCCTGTTTGTTCTCCTACTTTTGAACAGCTCTACCCAGGAATGTTATAAACCCACTTGATTTCTGGAGTTTAGGAATTTCTAACCGACTATACTAGCGCCCATTCTTTCTTTCTATGCTTTTGTGTTATCAACTAATGGAAATTTCATTTATATTATTTTCTTTCTCATATTGTAATAGTGAACATAATTACGCTTATGTGGTCAGGATGAGAAAGGTTGAATTGAGAAGAAATGTACCCTCATTTGCGTGTAAGAAGATTGTAAAACCATTCAGAAAAAATCAGTAAACCCGATCGGGATTCTAACCCCGGCCTCCCTCCCCTTCCTCTATAACATTATATATATATTTATTTAGCACCGCGTCTTACTAGCCGTTCGGGTTATACGCTTTAAGTACTAATTACTCTAATGGATTAGGAATGGGAAAGGTTGAATTAGAGGAAGTGAACCCGCATTTGCGTGGAGGGAGAATGGAAAACCATTTAGGAAAAACCACCCCAGTTCACCCGACCGAGATTCGAACCTCGATCTCCCCGTCCTCAGCAGTCGAGCTCAACACGACAAGCGCGTTAGCCAACTACGCCACTGAGGCGGGTCTCTCTAACATTCAATATCGTGTGAGTACGCGCGCGGGCCGGGATTTGAACCAGTTTCCTTCTTGGTTTATGTTCCAGCGTTTCGTCTTGATACTCAACTGGAGTAGGTTTTTATTAGTGATACTAGTCTTCACCCCTTACACCCTTCTCCCGGCCCGGAGATCGTAAGTACCTCTTCTGCTCCCAAACGACTCTCAATTTTCGGCAATAAAATGTTAACAGGTTGGGATTGCACGATCTTCAAACAAGTTGCACTCTACTAACTAAACAAAGTGCAAGGTTTCAACAAGTTGCACTCTACTATTTGAACAAATTGTAAAGTTTCATATGAGCTGCACTCTACTATTTTAACGAGTTGCAAGGTTTCAACAAGTTGCACTCTACTATTTTAATAAATTGCAAGGTTTCATATGAGTTGTACTCTACTATTTTAACAAGTTGCAAGGTTTTAACAAGTTGCAGGGTTTCAACAAGTTGCACTGTACTATTTTAACAAGTTTCAGGGTTTTAACAAGTTGCAGCGTTTCAACAAGTTGCATTGTACTATTTTAACAAGTTGCAGGGTTGTAACAAGTTGCAGGGTTTCAACAAGTTGCACTTTACTATTTTAACAAGTTGCACTCTACTATTTTAACAAGTTGCTAGGTTTCAACAAGTTTCACTCTACTATTTTAACAACTTGCAGGATTTTAACAAGTTGCAGGATTTCAACAAGTTGCACTGCCCTATTTTAACAAGTTGCACTCTACTATTTTAACAAGGTGCAAGGTTTCAACAAGTTTCACTCTACTATTTTAACAAGTTTCAAGGTTTCAAAAAGTTGCACTCACAATTTAACAAGGTGCAAGGTTTCAACAAGTTGCACTGTACTATTTTAACAAGTTGCAGGGTTTTAACAAGTTGCAAGGTTTCAACAAGTTGCACTTTAATATTTTAACAAGTTGCACTCTACTATTTTAACAAGTTGAAAGGTTTCAACAAGTTTCACTCTACTATTTTAACAAGTTGAAAGGTTTCAACAAGTTTCACTCTACTATTTTAACAAGTTGCAAGGTTTCAACAAGTTTCACTCTACTATTTTAACAAGTTGCAAGGTTTTCATAAGTTGCACTTTACTATTTCAACAAGTTGAACTTTACTATTTTAACAAGTTGCAAGGTTTCAACAAGTTTCACTCTACTATTTTAACAAGTTGCAAGGTTTCAACAAGTTTCACTCTACTATTTTAACTAGTTGCAAGGTTTCAAAAAGTTGCACTCTACAATTTAACAAGGTGCAAGGTTTCAACAAGTTGCACTGTACTATTTTAACAAGTTGCAGGGGTTCAACAAGTTTCACTGCACTATTTTAACAAGTTGCACTCTACAATTTAACAATGTGCAAGGCTTCAACAAGTTGCACTGTACTATTTTAACAAGTTGCAGGGTTTTAACAAGTTGCAGGGGTTCAACAAGTTTCACTGCACTATTTTAACAAGTTGCAAGGTTTCAACAAGTTTCACTTTACTATTTTAACAAGTTTCAGGGTTTTAACAAGTTGCAAGGTTTCAACAAGTAGCACTTTAATATTTTAACAAGTTGCACTCTACTATTTTAACAAGTTGCGAGGTTTCAACAAGTTGCATTCTACTTTTTTTAACAAGTTGCAAGGTTTCAACAAGTTGCACTTTACTATTTTAACAAGTTGCACTTCACTATTTTAACAAGTTGCAAGGTTTCAACAAGTTTCACTCTACTATTTTAACAAGTTGCAAGGTTTCCATAAGTTGCACTTTACTATTTTAACAAGTTGCACTCTACTATTTTAACAAGTTGCAAGATTTCAAAAAGTTGCACTCTACAATTTAACAAGGTGCAAGGTTTCAACAAGTTGCACTTTACTATTTTAACAAGTTGCAAGGTTTCAACAATTGGCACTCTACTATTTTAACAAGTTGCGAGGATTTTATTCAAGCTCAAACATTCTATACAGTACCACAAATCATATATAAAACATTTAATACCGAGAAAATAACTTTGTTTTTCTTCAGTAGCTGCTAACTTTTTATTTTATCGTTGTAACAAACAACCAACTCGTCAATAAGGAAAACTGTATAAATGTTAGATGAGATTTTTTTATAAATTTCGTAATTAAACCCCATACTAGTCAGGGAATTTTATAAATAATGTTTTGTATCCATCCTCTTATTCTTGGCCCTTTTCTAAAAAGTTATTTGTGTATCTATCTACCCAAAAAAGGGGAGCTATTGAGAAGATGTACCATCTTCTAAACATGACATACACTATTATTATCTTTTTAATGTTCTTGTGAGGTAGCCTTTATACTCAATCAATTTGTAGGAAACCTCAAGGGTGTAACCAACAGAGTGAGAGGGGGGACAACCCCCCGCCTCCGTTGATGATTCTTTGTGGAGCCACCCAACCGGGAAAAGGGTGGGGACCTTCATAAAGAAGTGCCATTGATAAAGTGAATGAATGGGACTTATCTATGGATGAGTCATTGTAAACAATAACAAACCCCTCCCCCTACCCGAACTATTTCTCTAATAGCTCTCATGTCCATTACCTCCCCGGCCATTTCTCTGAGCGACTCTTAATTTGGCCTCCTCGCCCTTCTCCCATATCCCCTAAATAGATTTGTAGATACGCCCCTGGATTTCCTTCCACGACATCCATCGTTGTATTGTGCCCACCTGACACTACGCTTCAGCGAAATTGCTATAGGTGTAATCTATTGTACAGCCCGGACACTACACTTCAGCGTAGTTCCTCTAGGTGTGCTCTATTGCACACCCCGGACACTACACTCCAGCGTAGTTCCTCTAGGTGTGCTCTATTGCATACTCCGGACACTACACTTCATCGTAGTTCCTCTAGGTGTGCTCTATTGCACACCCCGGACACTAAATTTCATCGTAGTTCCTCTAGGTGTGCTCTATTGCACACTCCAGACACTACACTTCATTGTAGTTCCTCTAGGTGTGCTCTATTGCACACACCGGACACTACACTCCAGCGTAGTTCCTGTAGGTGTGCATTATTGAACACCCCGGACACTAAATTTCATCGTAGCTCCTTTAGGTGTGCTCTATTGCACTCCCGGACACTACACTTCATCGTGACAGTTCAAAGATAATATGTTTAACACTTGTAAAAGATCACTGTTTTGTTGTAAATGTTAATTTTTTTAATCACCAGTTATATTTAACACTATCAATCCCACACGTCGTTGCCCGTGACCCACTGTGGTATTGTGTTAGAAATAGCCTAATTAAAAAGCTAGTTAAAAATCCTGCTTTGAAGTGCATTTGGACCCCCTCACGTACACCTATGTTAAAAATTGCAGATCTCTACGTGCCGTAGATTTGGCTGGGCATCGCACACAAACAAACACACAAACACTTCCTTTTCTACACTAATATTATAGAGGAAAGATGTGTTTTTTTTATGTTTGTAATGAGGAATAAATTAAATTTTCAAAATAAAATATAGCCTATGTTAGTTGCTGATAATGTAGCTTTATATTGGTGAAAGAATTTTTAAAATAGGTCCAGTAGTTTTTGAGTTTGTCCATTACCAACAAAAAATCAAATCTTTCCTCTTTATAATATTAGTATAGATTACAAATAACGTAAACTTAAGTTTTCTAATACTATTTCATTACTTTTAATAAAAAAAATTCTATCCAACTCGAAACAATATCTTAAACATAATTAAAAGTAACTTATTCTTCGTTTTGAAGCGTTATTTATGCTGTGTAATATTTTGCATACATTAATACCGGCATCGTATTTACTTGGAAAAGAAAAAATACTTGTAATATATAATACATTACTTTAAGATAATTTAATCGAATTTCAAAATATTTAACCGAATAAAATATTTTTATCCACTGCTCGGGTGCACCAACAGAACTGGTTTTCGTCATGTTCAACCACATAGTTTAAATTCATCGGTCGCCATTTTGAAGCTATTGTTGGTAGACCTTTTATAAAAGTGCTGTGAATAATAATTATTTCAAGTGGAATATAATGATAAATAAGCTTTGTGTCCGACTTCAAATAAATATATAAATAATATTGGCCTAAATTATTGTGGTTAACCATCACATTCATACATTACCATATGTTTTCATTACAGTTCTCCAAAGTGACAGGTCAGCTGTTGGCGTAGGGATATATTAGGGACTGTTCTTAGTAACCTTTTGAGCTGTCATCCAAGTAAACTTAGGTCATGAATGAATTATAGGTGTGCTCTATTGTACACCCATACCACTTTTGATTGCAATATTATTCAGGAAAACATTATTATTATTATTATTATTATTAGCACCGCGTCTTTACTACCCGTTCGGGTTATACGCACTTACGCTAATGTGTAATGGTAGGGTGATTGTGAGATGAAATTGAGGATCTACAGTTTAACGAGGGATCTGAACCACGGCGGAGGGCTTTCATTCCACACATTCACAAGATGTCTTGTCAGAGGTAAAGGAAGGGTTTGGCAATCAGATAAGTCTGTGCCAGAACCGAGGATTGAAACTCGGACTCTCAACACAGAAGTCTGACACCTTACCCCTAGACCGCCGGATCACCTATCAGAGGAAAATAATAACTTTAAACCGCAGTGAATACCGCGTTCCTAGGATTTTTTTTCCCCCACCACGGCTCATCGCCTGTTCATGCTTTGTATATTATTATTACACTTTTGGGGTTGGAATGGGGAGGTGAAATCCAGATTAAATACTCCGTATTTGCGGGGAGAAAGTGGGGAAAACCTACCCTCAATTAACCTGTCGAGATTCGAACTGTGACCTTCTCATCAACCACTCCCCCGCTGTTACCAACAAATTAAATCAAACCAGATTATATACATTATTTGGAAGGTATATTTTAAGGTGGGCTGTAGTGGACGCGCCTTTTTGCAGTTTTTATATAACTTTTTTGGGGGGTTGTAGGGGGGTCAACATAAATCAAATATTTTTTCCAGAGGAAACATTGAGTTTAATTTTGTTCGCATGGCGATATCTTTCAGATACGGATTCAGGGAGGACCGGGGGAAGGGGGGGTATCAAATGGTCAGTTGACCTCTCTGGGAAAGTTAGAAAATTAATACAAAAAACAAAATGAAAGTTTAAATTTTAGAAAGAAAATACAACACAGATAAATAATATATTTTCCAAAATGTTTTTACAAACGGACAACTCTAAAGCCGAATCCACATGTGCGTTATACGTTCGAAATGACTCACAAAAGTGTGGAAAAAATATTCGTTGTCGTGTAAGGATATTTGTCGTGCATAGCGAGTAACAAACATTGCTCCACATAGAGACGGTAGACTACCACATGCCAAAGAAGACTAATAATCGCCTGAGAGCAGTTCATCCACAAATACTGAATAAAGAGTATGTGTGGACAGCAGGACATGGTGGCTACAGACAGGGAAATGTCAGGGAATTTAACTAAAAATAAGGAAAAGCTAGGGAATTAAAAAATATGTCTAAAATATCCCATTAATTTCGCAACTAAACACTGAAACAAAAGTTAATAATACCTAAATAAAATAACATTTTAATTTTTAAAATAACTGATAAAACCGTTTATGTTTAGTAGATACAAACCTTTTTAGTATGTGATCAATAATAAGTCATCATCCACCATTAAAACTGGAAAAAGGTGTTCAGGGAAAATTTTAAAATGTTGCCTGGAAAACCTGAAAAAGTCAGAGAATTTTGTAAAATATGTTTTGTAGCAGGAGAGGCGGAGCTGTGGGGAACTCTGCCTCCCTGGAATAAGTTCCCCCACAGATAAATTTCAAATCCTCTGATATTATCGAATATGTAGCTTAAAGATGGCCTTAAATCAAACTACAATTTACTTCTAGATGCATTCTCTTCTCAAAAATTATCGGAGAAGACCGCTTCAAATAGCTTCAAATAGCATTTAATTTTGAATTATTTTCAGGCGAGAACCACACCAAATAGCCTAGTTTCTGAAATAATTTATTTTTCAGAATTTTGTCGGTGGAAGACAATTTCAAAGATTATTTTCTAGAAGTATCAAACTATCGTAAAAAATTAAGGTGAGAATCATTCTAAATTGCTTTACGGGGCATCCAAATTTCAAAAAAAAATTAGGTGAGGAACACTTTAAATGCCTGATAAAAGAATCTAATTAAAAAAAAAAATCAAAGTGAAGACTAATCATAGCTTCTAGAGTGAATAATTTTTCAAAAAATTGAAGGGGGGTCCACTCCAAATATCTTATAAAAACTATCTGATTTAAAAAAAATTGAGAGGATGACCACGATTTAAAACATATATGAGATCAAATATAAATGAGAAACTATTAAATGGTTTCAAACAGAAATCTAACATTGTAAGTAACTGTGCTATTTATAATTATGACACCCCTATGAATATGATCTGGATCCACCCCTGAATACCACCAAGGTCATGACAGATATCACCATGTGAACACAATTAAAATCTTATCTTTACATTATAAATCCGAGCAATATTTCATTTATTTTAACCAAAAAGGTTTTGCTATAAACACTGACATGTTTTCACGTTCACTAAATTCTCACTTTACAGACTGATAGGAAGATAGATTTCTTTTTTTATGTTCGTATATATATAAAGTATTGTAATCGTGAACATTCCTCTCTTCCCCTCAAAGTTATGGAGGGTCATGAAGTTTCAAGTGACTTACAACTAAAATAAGTGGTCGATTAAATAGCTAAGCTATTATATTTGTTAATCGTGGTTATAGCCTCTTATAGATAGCTCATTGGTTAGAGCGTTGGCGTACTAAGCCAAAGGTTACATGTTCGATTCCAGTGTCCAGGCGTCATTTTTCAATCTAAAGAATATAACATGTGGGTTCTACAGTAATTTCCCTCCGTAACCGAGACTACAAGGGAAACTGTGTTGATGTAACTTAGTGTCATAAGTATCCGGCCTAAAGTGGCGCCACTCCGGGCCGGATTGTACGGAATCCGAGTGTAAATAATGTTCGTTATAGGTTTGCCTACGTTTTTAAATTTTCATAGAACATTTAACTTTGTTTTAATATAATCTACCCATTTTCTGATTGCGATGTTATGATAGGAATACAGTAATTGTACGGGGACAATGAAAACTAAACGAGAAAGAAAATTTTAAAATCTGAACTATACAGTACTCTATTTTGGAAATAGAGCATCAAATGGATTAAATTATATTATTATTATCATCATTAGCACCGCGTCTTACTACCCGTTCGGGCTATACACACTTACGCTAATGTGTAATGGTAGGGTGATTGTGAGATGAAATGGAGGACCTACAGTTTAACGTGGAATCCGAACCACGGTGGAGGCCTGGCATTCCACACATTCACAAGTTGTGATTATTACACGCCTTGTCAGAGGTGAAGGACGGGTTTGGCAATCTCAGATACATCTGTGTCGGGAGCAGGGATTGGGATTAAATTATAAATTCAGTAAATGTTTTAAAGTGGATATTACTGATTTGTTTATTTTTAAACGCACTTTTTAACACCAAGAACCGGGCCGGATTATCGCGACATTAGTAGTGTATTTTTTTCACAAGTAGGGATAAATAGGGTCTTTCAGATAACACGGAAATAACGTGGGAAACGGATACTTTTAATCGACTTGCCCCTCTTACCCTCCCCCTTTCTCCGCCAGTTATATTTTGTTACTTGTTGATACCCGTTAAGAAACAGTGCGGGGTAGATCATCTGGTGTTCCTTTGAACTTGAGTTGTTTAATCTTTTAATTTGAAGTGGTAAAATGAAAGTTCTTTGTTAGCTTTGCTTTTAATGTGTTGGGAAATTTCCCTCAAAGGACACTTCCGAACAACGGATTCTTCTTTATAACGGACTGTTTACATTTCTCCGGTGAAGTAACTCGCCAATAACGGACACGGGACATTGTTAAGAGATGCACATCTTTATGCATAACATTCTCAAAACAGCGGACAAAAGTTGAAAACGCTAGTATAGTATTTACTGCATTAATGTCAGGAATTCCATGTTCTCAAGTGAAGTTTGGACCCTCCTACCTTCCTTCCCCCGTCCAGGATGATTTTTGCAGCCAACATTGGAAATATTTTACTATACTATTTCTGTTATTTTATAGATATTGATATCAAAAGTGACAACTGCAGATAACATATCTTGATGCATGAATATATTAAAATGGTTTTAGTAACAACCAGATAGTGAGTGATCTTTCTGCCAAAATTAGGGTTTATGATGGTATTGTACAATTTTTTTTAAAGGAAGCTGTGGGTATAACCATTCGTAAAACATGGCGTGATTAATGTTGTTAGACATTTCAATTTCGAGCGGGTTAAGTCGGTAAAGCTCTCCCCCCTCTCCCCCTCATTTCTTCCCCAACCCCCATCCCTTGTCTTGACTCGGGCTATGGAAGAAATAAGGGAAAAGGGGAGGAGAACATAAAACGAAACGTCGTAAAGTTCAATAATATAAAACTAAAAGGTCATAAAATAAAAGATCTACCGGGAAACAAGTGAAATGTTCCCCTCNATTATCGCCATCTTCTCTCATCCGGGGGAAGGGGTTAGCGGGTAGAGGAGTCCATTACCACTGTTAAATTTAATTTGATCTCTTGACTTACGAAAGGAGAAAATGTGAGCTCCCACTGGCGAATAAAAATGCAGTTAGTCCGGTAATAAAGTGTTGTACGTGTTCCCGTCCCCTCCTCTTCCTTTTCAGTGATGAAGTGGGTGTTTTACCACCCCCCTCTACCTCACATCACCCGTTCACTGTCTTAGAAAGGGTGTTAGTTTCCGACGCGACAATTAAGGGTGTTATGGACGATCTAACCCTTACCCCCAACCCCCACTACTCTTCTATATATATGAACGACTCGTAATGTGTAAAATGTGTACCCCCCCCCCCATCCCCCCACAGTTCCTGACACCACTGAGGAAGTATATTGAGACATGTTTATGACCGCGGGACCCTCGGCGGAAATTTACCGTCAATTGTTTTCTTCTAGCCTTTCCCAGGGAACGTCTGCACTGTGTCCTATGACGTCCGTTTCGTGAGTGGAGTTATTAAAAAAAGTTTTACTATACTGGAACACCTAACTCAGTCGGTAACATGTCTGCCTACTGAGCTAAGGGTCCCGCTCGATTCCCGATATGGGGAAAAAAAAAGAGTAAAATATAGGTTTCCACCTTTCACAGTGATGAATTAACAGCAGGGGTCTGGATGTCGTGTCTGGATTATATTTAAGTTAATTTGTAAGTCGTGTGTTGATCTAATCTGTCGGTTCAGAAAGTGCACGTTAAATACCTCAAATATATTCTTTATTACTATTACGAGTCGCCAAGACAACAGAGGAATCGCACAGATTTATCTGATTACCAAACCCTTCCTTCACCTCTGACAAGACATCTTGTGAATGTGAGGAATGCCAGGCCTCCACCGTGGTTCGGATTCCACGTTAAACTGTAGGTCCTCCATTTCATCTCACAATCACTCTACCATTACACATTAGCGTAAGTGCGTATAACCCGAACGGGTAGTAAGACGCGGTGCTAATAATAATAATAATAACAGAGGAATCACCTTTTTTTAATGTATTTTCATATTTTATACATGAGCCTATTTAGGCCTAATCCAGCACACGTTCCACCGGTGGGCACGTGGTCTAAATGCCAGTTTCACCTAGTCTGGTTCGCCGATGACAGAAGAGATCGGGGATCTAATTCTGGCCGAGTTTAGCCTACTGAGGGTTGGTTTAAACTAAATAACTCTACCTCCACACAAATGAGGGTGAGTATATTTTAAATTCCACCTTTCTCATCCCTACCACGACAGATTAATTAATATACACGCGTATATCCCGAATGGGTAGTGAGGCGCATCAAGAGAAATAATTAATTGAAATAAAGGGTACGGTGCACATCAGTTACTTTCTCTCTCTTTTATCTTAAAATAGAGACGTTCACAAAAAATTCTTAAGATTTGTGAAACGAAATTATAGACATTGCTGCAAAAACACTCCACCAAAGAGCACAAATGAATTAATTATCGCTACCCCCTGCTCCTGTGGGCCTGTGTGTCAGGATGGACTTGGTGGGATGGGTATATAGTGGTAAATAATTGTGGGGCTAGTTTAATCTGGTTTATTGAAATAGTGTATTTAATGTGATGTAGGATTTAGAACTAATTGATAGAGTTTGGAAAAAGGTACTAGTTCTGTCAATGTCCTTACTCAGCAGTCCGTGCCCTGACCTTATCAGGTGTCGAACACCCGACCGTCCGGCGCTGCGCTGTTGTTATCTAACTCTCACTTATAATATGGTTTGGGCGTCCTCCGCCGTACCGAGCAGGGACTTTGGCTGTAATGGTAGCTAAGTATGTAGAGCACTTTGGACTAGACCCCGCTAGCTACTGGCTTTCGTATGTCCGTCCCCCTCCCTCCCTTTCATTAAAAGGTATAAAACCTCGCTGTCGTATAGAAAAAAGGAGGGGTGTTTCCTCTAAGTTACTAGTTTGACAATATTCTGTGTTATGCTAATTGGCAAAACAATATGTTTTTATAAACATAACCTAGTATAAATATGTTACTGTTGATTCGGGAAAGTTGACTTTGAGTTCTTGAACTTTCACTATGCCATTCTTGCATACCCTAAATTACCTAAGGCTTCAAGCTATGACATAGTTTATTTACTTTCACAAAAGCATTAAGAAGAGAAGAACATCTCTGGCCAACAATGAGCCGTAAATTGTGGTCATGTTGAACTTATATGTTAGAAATGTAACGGAATTGTTTTCATAATACATTTACTACTACTTAGCACCGCGTCTTACTACCCGTTCGGGTTATACGCTTAAGTACTAGTTACTCTAATGGATTAGGAATTGGAGAGGTTGAAGGTAGAGGAAGTGAACCTGCATCTTCGTGGAGGAAGAATGGAAAACCATTTAGGAAAAACCACCCTCAGTTCACTCGGGCAAGATCTGAACCTCGATCGCCCCGTCCTCGGCAGTTTAGTTCATCACGAAACTGGTGCTTTAGCTAACTACGCCATTGAGGCGGTTGAGACGTCAAGTCTCGTCTTATCTTGTTTTACGGTTTCAAGGTGGTGTTTGAATCCCGAAATGTGGTTACAGTTCCTTTTGAACTTTACCTTCTTAAGCCCCTACCCTATTAGTAGGAATAGGAGAATAGCTATAGTCCAATTTACTTACGATAGTATTATTAGAGAAAATATATTTTATAACGGTTAAATTATTATACTTTTAGTGGCCAATGATATTCACACGTCGATCAGAGACTTTGCCTTAAAATATGAGTGAAGAATGACCCCGAGTATGGGACGACTCCTGGATAGCTCACTGGTAGAGAAATAGTGCGCTAAACCAAAAGTTGCGGGTTAAATTCTCTTGTCCAGGTGTCATTTTTCAAAGTCATTCGTACATTATTACAGTTATTTATAGGTATTGAAAATATTTATAAAATGTGACAACTGCCGACCACGTGACTTGACGTATGAACACGTGAAATCAGATCAGGCAACTTTTCTAGTCGTCAGAAAAGGTCCATCCTATGCAAATTTGGCTGTAGCAAGTAAGATTTGGATCGTTCCATTTTCTGTAGGACATTTTCAAAACAAATCTTCCAGAAGTAGGGTGGATGCGATGTGTGGGAGCGGGGTCCTACAAGAATATAAATACCTGTTTACATTGATGACGTGCAAGCGGGGGTGGGGGAGAGGTTTTATACACCTAGTGATAAAATATTCCTAATGTTATCCGGGAAGGATATTCCTGCTGGCGCGCTACGTTATGATCCGAAATAATGACCATGTCGTAGAACTCAGATGACTGGTTTCATTGGAGGATAAGAGGGGTCGGGTGTTTAGGTGAGGATATGTAACCTCCCCACTCTCATCCCCCTTCTCACATAAATCTCAACTGCTACATACAATTATTAAACTGCACCTTTTCTAGACATTAGATGAAAAACAAGAGATATGATTTTTAATCGCTTATTCATAAACTGACATAATATGTTCTACGAATGATTTGGTCCAAAGCTAACCACAAGTCGTAAAGTCGTCCATGGTATTGTGTGTTTGGCGGTATCTGGCTATTTTCGGGCCCGTGCACAACAGGTCTGTAATGAAGTCCCATCAGCAGGAAAGGGCAAGCATTTTTTAAAATAAACATTGACATTAATTTACTCTAGACCAAAAGTCAGTCTCCCTGACCAGATGGAACCAGAACCCTCCAGACCTGTACTCAGTCTCCCTGACCACTCGGTCACGGGAATATTTCACGACGGTGGTCGAATGTATGGAACTGCCGATGACGGGAAGATTGGGGCTCGAATCCTGGTTAGGTTTACCGGGGGTGTTTTTTTTATTAAATGGTTTTCCGAAGCTCTATTGTTTCTTACATTTATTTGAGGTATTTAACGTGCCCTTTCTGAACCGACTGATAATGTCAGCATAAAACTTATAAGCTAACTTAAGTCTAGAACAGATACAACATCCAGCCCCGGCCGTTAATTCGTCACGGTGAAAGGGGAAGCCTTATTTATTTTAAATTCAAATAGCCCCTATAATCGGATTCGGTGTATTATTTGATAAACTTCTGAATCTCGTAATATTTAAGATCAAGTAACAATTTGGACAGGATTTACTGACTTTTTATTGGACCTAATCTAAAAAAATGTAATCCAACCTAATATTCGATTTGTATTTGATAACATTTCATTTTGAACTATCCGATTCGAGTTAGTAAGCAAAGACTTTGATAAAAAAAATCTTGAATTTGTACAGCCCTACATTTTTATTCTTTTAGAATCTTGTCTTAATACCTGTTTAGACTATTCACATATGTACTAATTGAGTTAAAGTGATACGAATGATTATGGTTGGATTTAGAGGAAGTGTACCTCCATTTGCGTGGCTGAAGAGTGGAAGACCATTTAGGAATAACTCCCTAAGTACACCCAACTGGGATCGAACTTTGATATCCACGTCATCATAAGTCTAGTTTATTGCGAAAGTAACGCCTTGGAATATTAGACCACTGAGTCGTGCTTACCATATATTAAATTATTATCTACCTGACCAACATATAATATCTCGTCCTACGAAGAATTAGGCCTAAGTGTGTTAAGATAAGATTAATCAATCATCGTGTTTTTTTAGGCACACTTATCTTTTCTAAACACGGTTTATCTATTTTCTCTTTCTCGCTCCCTCCCATTACAGTCATAACACAAAGTTGTGTACTTGTAAATTATGTATCAAAAACTTACTTTTCTGCATTTGTGGACTTAACCTCTTTTGTTTAAACACCCGTGAATTAATAACCCGCGCGGTGCGAAGAAACGATTTAAGGGGAAAAGAAGAGGGGGAGAAGAATTTGCATTGCAAAACATCCTCTGTCATATAATAATTACTCTCTGGGATATGGACTGGATTCTCCGGTAGTTTTTACTCCTCCCTTGTGCTGGAAACTGACTTGGCGCGCCTCAGAGGGATGCTTTTGGGGAGGGGGAGTAGGTTTCAGGGCGCCGGGGTGTCACTTCAAATATTTGCATTTCTCATGCGAGATAGAAGTGAAAATAGTGTCGCGTTTATAATATGTCCAAACATTTACTGTCGCCCATTTCTTGTTCGTGCTTTATTCGTGCTTATCTGCGGGATGCTTTAGACTATCTTCGATACATGTCGTTTCACCATAACTTTATCGTGACGCCACGATACATGTCGGATATAATGCTCGTTTCACCATAACTTTATTGTGACGCCACGATACATGTCGGATATAATGCTCGTTTCACCATAACTTTATCGTGACGCCACGATACATGTCGGATATAATACTTGTGTTTGAAAAAAACGAGAAAAAATTGTGATTTTTGAAAATCTAGTAAAAATACGGAAATATTTATTAATTTGGGACATTTAACTGAAAGTTTAAAACAGTAGGTCTATGTCGGGCTGAAGTTATATCTCACCATATTTTTTTCAAAACGACACGGCTCGTGTTGAATAGGTGTTGTGTTACACCAGTTTTGTCGTGACGTCAAACGCTGACATTCATTGGTCACTACATATATATGTTAAGATTGTAATATTGTTTCATTTTGACCTGGTCAGGTTCAAAATTAGGTAACACAAAACATCATTGTGAGTGTGCTTCTCTCTTCTACTTTAGGTATGGAGGCCATCATGTCAGAGTTCTTCAACGATACGACCACCGCCTTCTACATCATCCTGATCGTGTGGGTCGCGGACCAGTACGATGCCATATGCTGCCACACACCTGTCACCAAACGTCACTGGCTCAGGTGAGTTGTCATTAATTGGGGTGTAAAGCGGCGCGGGCCACTTAGCGGAGAGAGTGGAGAGATAATGTTTTCTCGGATGGCTAAGAGCCTCAAAATGGGGTTCAAAAATGCCACCCTTAACTCGCGTCCCCTACACTCCCACCTTAAAGTTAAGTCCTTCCCTTCAATGTCTAGAGACTGGCACGCTATTCTTGCGACCGATTCTGCCGGTTGAAAATAAACAAGAGTTGCTACTTTCACTCCCCCCTTTTTTTTATCCACGCACGCCGACCCGCGGTTCCTAACCGCCCTCCCCCTTCACATCCTCCACTAAGTTACCCGGTCTGACGAGGGCACGCACCGCCGAGGCTTGTCACAGCAGCGTCGCGACGCTCGCTCGCCGGCCTAACGAGGTTTCCTGGAGGAATACATGTGCCTCTCGCCCTGCCTATTACCGCCTTGTCGACTTCTCGGTCCCACCAACCCTAGAAGGGAGGGTAAGGGGAGCAAATATGGCTGCCGACCACATCCGGGCTATCCGAGTATTTATACTGATATAGTAGGTGTGAGAGTTTAGAAGAGGTGTACCCGCATTTTTCGAAGGAGAGTGGTAAATCATTTAGGGAAAATAAAACATCTTTATCACACTCGGATTTGAACCTCGACACCTCTCTCGTCAACTGCAATCCAGTTTGAAGTACAACAATTTGTGCTGGTTGTATCCGGAAAACTTTTCAGATGAAGTCGAAATCAAAGATAAGGTATTTGTTGTTGTCACTTAACCTTACACCTAGTTTTTAAAGTATCCACCAAGTAAGTGAATCTAGGTAAATGGGAAGGTTGAGAGAAACAAAACCCACTGTATTACTTTATGCTGACACGTATCTCTCCTTAAGTTACAGATGTCATTTAATCAACAGTTGGTGAATACTGTTTAGTAGCGGTTATAAAAATAATTATTTGTAGAAATATGTCAAATTTAGTGAGATATTCCAAATATGTTCATAACGTATCCAAGCTTTCTTCTTTCGAAATGTTTCAAAGAAGCAGAGCATATCGTGGGTGTCGGAAGTCGAAGCGAAGGGGATTTGTCCTTCGAATAGCGACATTTCGAAGTGCCGCACGCACGCGCTCGAACTATGCTCGGAGACGTGTTTCACTTCCCTTAATTTTCTAATTCAGTTATTTTTAGTTTTAAAAAAAACCTCCTCCCCCTCATCCCTCCTGTCGCATTCGGCTATTATTTTATTCCCGTTACTCCTTGTTCGTCTTAACTTTAATTTTTGTTATTTTTATTTATTTTATTATTTTGAACTCGATATTAGGTAACTCTTAAGACTTGTTTTGTTTTCTATCGCAGTTGTGTGAATACCTGTTTTCCCACTTCTTTAACCACCGTCGCTTATATTGGTCGAACTGGATAGCACTATTTTTTTTCTTTTCCCGCCTGCTCCATCGCGAAACATGAAAGCCGTGTCCCCCACCTTCCCGTCGGTGTTGTTCCCTTTCCTTAAACCGCCTCCTTAGTTTGGGTGGTGTATCCACCACCCGTCGCACCATCCCCAAGGGTGGAGCAACTTTTATTTATTATTTTCCGCGTTCTCCTATTTTCGTTCAGACCTCGAAGATAATTCTTTCCTAGATTACGTGAGTAGGTAGAGAGGAGGGGGAAGATGGTTTAATCGATGATGATGATGATGACGACGATGATAATTGTTGTTTGTCCTTAAGGAGTTTGTTGGCGCTACTCTTTTTTTCCCTTCACAAGCCTTGAAAAAAACCTAAGTTTTTTTCTTTGAACAGGTAGTAGATTCTAACCCGCGTCTTTGGACATGCAGGCTAAGGTGTCAAACTCATTTGGTCTGGTTTACCAGTGACGGGGAGATCGAGTGGTTCCTTCCTCC
>CABFVX010003555.1:43435-83100 GCA_902151425.1 Timema shepardi | reverse complement strand
CTAAATATATAATTTAGTTGTTTGACTGTTTTTGTGTCAAAATAAATTCTTTATTATAATTTAAGGAACGCCCTTAGATGTTACATTTACTTAAATTTATATGTAAACTTTATTGGTAAATTAAATCAAGATAAAAATAAGACACATAACGTGCAAGATGATTTACTTGAAGAAAGACCTCAAATTATCACGAGTAATGAAGTTAAATAAAACAGGTACAACCTTACTCCTAAAAGGTAATCAGTAAGATTGCTACAATAATCCGAACAACGGTTGAGACCAGGTACCAGAGTACCAATGGGCCAATGGTGATGATTCATATTTGGTGCCAGAATGGTGGGTCGACTTGTATTATTATTATTATTATTATTATTATTATTACCGCGTCTTACTACCCGTTCGGGTTATACGCACTTACGCTAATGTGTAATGGTAGGGTGATTTGAGATGAAATGGAGGACCTACAGCTTAACGTGGAATACGAACCACGGTGGAGACCTGGCATTCCCCACATTCACAAGATGTCTTGTCAGAGGTGAAGGAAGGGTTTAATGTCGACTTGTAGATAAAGAAGTATAACAAGCAATAAATCGTTGTAATATCTGAAATGGGTATCGACTACATATTCCTTTGGTCGATGGGGACGTTGATAAGGTCCCACACCTCACCAAAATGCGCTAGGATAGTTGTGAGATAGGCAACATGTGTGAGCCCAGCGCCGTGTTTCATATTAACAACGACCCTAAGGCTACCACACATGCGTATCAAAGAGATTTCATGATTAGTCAGAATAATATTTTAAGGAGGATCTGTGTTGCTGAAAACCTTTTATATGACTGACTTGTAGTTGCGCGATTCTTGACACACCCTACGATTAAACACCACACAATTTCCTCCAAATTTTTTGCTTCAAAATTGGTGTAAAGCTGGTATTGATTCTTATACCTGTGATGACTCGTTCGGCGTCGACCTCGTCTAGCGGAAACAACGTGTTGAGAATTCTGGTTATGGCAAGTGGATATGTCGGCTTTGCTTCTGGGTGTAAACGTCTTGGCCACACATGATTGTTGGATAGCACAACATCGTGACTATCTTTTATAGTCACTGGCGGGGAAGATGGGGTGCAGGCTGATTAGACACAGCATCTCGAGGGGCGGCAGGATGCCTACGTTTTGAAAAATGCGTTGTAATATCTCAACACTTGGGCGTCATTTTATGTATGATTGGTGGGTGAGGATAGGCTAAGTAAGTCCTTATTGGACTGTTCTTGATGTGATAGAGAAATTATATGAAACAGTAATTGCCGCAAACGTTCAAGGCTATGCCTTGAATTTGCGCCATACTATAAGACCAGTGGTAAACGTTTTTGCGTGTGTCATATTCATATATATATAAGGTGTAATTATCCATCTTCAATCTCGAAGTCCTCAAACGATAAAGGCCAAACAGAAATTCCACACAAAACTACAGTAAGCCCACGGCTTCTTTGGTGCTGACTGACAGCTCACAGCTGACATCTGAAAGTCAACATTTAGGTATATACCTAAATTTTGACTGTTAAAAAGTGACAGCTGCTAAACACATGTTTTTACAGATCATTTGGTTCAGCGTAGGGATACATAATTTGGTCAATTTGGTCTGGTAAATTTTTAAAGCTGTCAGTCGTGAGCTGTCAGTCAACACCAAAGAAGCCGTGGGGCTACTGTATGTGCCATGCAAATGGTAAGGCCCAATTTTAGTGTTTTCAAAGAGAAACACAGCCTCATGTTGTAAAGATCTACGGCAGGCGTAGGCGTGTATTTGGCTAAAAACATCTGGTTGTCTGCCCACGTTATATAAAGCTTCTTCCTGCAGTGCGGCACGGTAGGTGAGGGATTTGAGCAGGCTGTAATCAACATCCCTTCCATCCCGGGGAATACCGTGGAGTGCAGTGCAGTGCAGTGCAGTGGAACACTCCTCGATGGCGTAAGGGTATGCTTACATCTTACCGCATATAAATAAAACACTTAGTTCCTTGATGATAAACTCTTTGTTGTTGTCGATATAGTTCTGGAAATCCACAATGACGTCCATGCTTTTAATGACTGGGAAAAGGATCGAGACGTCACCTATATATTTTAACTACCAAGATCAGACACAATATTTTAGTCCATGACAATAATTATAATGTTGTAAAATCATCGTACAGGATAGTTTTAAGGATGTCAGTGTATGTCTGTGTGAAGCTCACTTCGATGCTTGGAGATCCATGTCACTTCAAATTCCATTGCGAAACCCTGTGGGGGGAAAGATTAGTTGGGAGTTTGAAAGCCATGGGATGATACCCCTTTACGTAGTTTCCATTGGTGAAATCATCCTGCAAAGTTATTTTAGGGCTTTTGTTCAACGTCCACTTAGAGTAAGAAATGATTCATGTCTTATGTCTAGAAATTTAAGGAATTTTTAGTTACATTTCCGTTGAACGCCACATTCCCGTACACCCAAGAGGAATGGTGAGAGTTTTGACTTCCCCTTGGATGATGGGATACATCTTGGGACTGACATTTAATGCTTTGGCGTGTGCCAATGGTACATATGTCACTACTTTGATACGCCCCACTATAGGACTTGCAATGACGATGAGATCTTTATACTTGATGATTGCAACTACAGCGTCTCTGAAACTTACCAACTTGACATTGAGCTCGGTACCGTTAGACAGATATTTATTTTTCTCTGATAAACACGTAACTGTATAAATACCCCAAGATATCCACCATCCTACTTATTGCAGAGAGAAAAAGACGTGGTTAATTTCCCTGGTTGGTGTTGTTAACCTCTCAAAACGCGACTAGGTTGACTAGGCAACATAGGCCATAGGTCAGACGAGGTCTCTTGGACTCACTAATGTAATGAGCAACATCTAGATGTACGACCTGAAAGCATAAGGGTTACTCATTGGTGATACAGTTTTTTTTTGTCTTAAAAACACATCTTACTGTGTGAATAGAAAGTGCAAGCACTTGTTGATACGAGCAATTTGATCCACATCGGTAAACGCGTGACTTCAGAGTTCCTTTAGTATAGCACGGAGGTATACTATGGTCTGTGAAAAATAAATATATAACTCTCCTTTACCAGTAACGCTAAATATGGTGGGTGAACAATCTGTAAGAAAAGACACAAGTTTGTACTGGATCCATTGTCCTCATTCTAGACTGGTTTCTGTCAGTGTAGCGGGTAAGAGACCAAGTTAGCTGCTTGCAAACTCGCAGGACCAGATTAGAAAAAATATTTCAACCGAAAATATCTACCACTTCTTTCATAAGTTTTGAATGGCCTTTTTACGTCAAGCAACTACAAGAGACTGACGTGAGTTCTTCTAATGACGCCTTTATACACTGAGCCGGACATCGATATGTGGATCTTCTGCTTCTATTTTCATTTTAGTTTATCTCCAACTTTGCTGGCACGTTAGAGAAGTGCCTTTCGGAAAGGACGACATTGATTGGTGACGTTGTAGAGAACGTCGATGCGTGTACGAGACGCCAGCTCTCCAATGGCCTCAGCATTGCTTCTTAACAAGGGTGCAACGCTCTTGAACAAGCTTCTGAAAAAAAACTTACTATTCCATGCTTGCTTTGATAGGATAAATCATGGTAGACCGATGATATTACTCTTCCAGCATGGCTGACGTAATATATTTAGTAGGGACAGTTATTGTTGAGCAGCGGTGGATATTAAGTTTCAAGCACACTTTTCCAAACTCTAGTGGTACCATACAGACTCCCCCATGTCTGTTATTATCTTGATCTCTGAAATTTCAATTTCAGGTCTAAGTACGGGCACGTAGTGCATTGAAGTATAGCTAAAGGCCATATGCGTTCCATAGAAACAGTTAGAGTTGTCGATAAATACACTACGTAAATGTGGTGACACAATATCACCCACGGGCTGTGGATCGATGACATAAAAATAGATGACTTCCTTTGAGGGTAGGACTGGTCGAATGTTCATGAAGTATGGCATTTTTTTATAACGTTACTAGCAGGTTCGTACCCAAGATTCAGACAAAGTTGGATAGATAGTGTCAGTACTTTTATTTTATAAGGACGCGAGGTAATAATACTGACTATATTGTGAATGGTAGAGTAAAAAATTAAGGCATGGTTTTAAAAGTTTTCAAAGGGTTGAAAATATTGATCAAATAAATAAATTATAACATTAAAATTTCCAGCCAGTATATATCCTTTTCACACGTCCTCTATGACATTTGATCCTCTATGGTGTACCATGACATGTTTTTACCAACTAGTACGGATTTGAAATATGGAAATTTGGGCAGAGTAACCTTCCACTGTCCGTAGAATGTAAGACGGTAAAGGAGCTGCGTGGTGAAATAAGTGATGGTATTCTTCATGGAAATATCACATAGAACTGTAACTATGTAAGCCGATGTAAAAATGATCCTTCATAGCATAGTGATGACGTAACTAGCAGGAATCCACGAATTAAACTTGGTGGAGTAACATTTCCACTGCACCTACAGTTACTTTCTGGTACTTTACTTTTGGTCCCTATACTTTTAACAAAATTAAAGCGACATGTAGACGTACTTACTGCAACTTTTGTTCGTAAAACGTCCACTCCATCTCTTCAATAGCAGGATTGGCTAATTTATTTATACACGAAGGTTTAACGCTACACGACACCTGTGATTTTAAATATCTCTTTACTCCAAATATTCTCATATACCTTTTCAAAAAGCATTTTGGTTTTTCACTGTTGCCAACTTTGAGTTTTAATTTACTACCCAGTATTTTATGAAGGTCACCATATAGGCTGTATTTGACGTAGAACACGTTCGTTTATTGAAACGTAGACGGGTGCCATCTCGATACTGGAATGTTTTGCACCGTTGTTAACGTCTATGAAGTCATGGAGGACGTCATCGTAGCAATACGTGTTATTTAAAGTCACAAGCGCTTTTCCGAAATGCTTGTCTTTACTTCCGGACTATGGGTGTTGTAGAAATACACGCATTCTTTATTGAGAAATTGCTGGACTAGACGTGACGTGAAATTGGTCCCCTTGCCCATATGTGAACTTAGGGACTTACGTCCACTTTATTTGAAGATGTGCTGAATGGAGTCCCTCATGACACCCATAGACTTGGAAGGAAGCGTCCTTACCCAGGCAATCTTGCTAAACATTTAATCTTAATGTTTGGGTTTTGTCTTCGGTATCTATTCCCTGTTCTACTATTCATTTTGTCTGACTCCAGTTTAATTATTAATATATTATGATCACTAAGACTGGAGTGTATATTATTGATACTTATTATATCATATGATTATGTGTTTGTAATAAAATGGTCAATTGTACTCTTAGATCTATTATCAACTCGTGTTGGAAGTCTATTAAGCAGACAAAATTCGTAACTTTCTATCAGATTTAGATAATTCATTTATGTACCATTTATAATAAATTCCCTCACTATGGTGTTATTATATTCATATACTCTGTTAAATATCGCTTCAAACATATCAAGGAAATCATTTAGAGATATTTTTTGGGGGGGGGGGGCTGTAAACAACACTTATATTTAAAAGAAGTCTGTATTCTGTATATAGTTGTTTATGTAGTAAACAACCTTTTCAATTATTTGCATCACTTCAAAGGTAAGATGGATCTTAATGTAGATGCAGGCACCACCCACAGGCTTATCATTGCGACACGAGTACATAATATTGTATCCTTCAACATTGAAAGATCTACTTTCGTTTTCCTTTGTCCATGTCTCAGTTAGGAGTATGAGGTCAGGACAGCTACCTATATATTCTAATAGGGCACTTATGTTATCAAGTGTATGATAGAGACTTCTAATATTAGCATGGAAAATTGACACGCCGGGATTCGGGTAGAAGTATTTGAAGTCCCTAATTGTGTCAAGCTCTAGCTCATATGTATTCATAAGCTACTTTGCTTAGAGGAACTAAGGCTTAGGTTAAAAAAACTTGCATTAGAGATTAACATAATAGAAGTCTTATTCTAATACTAGTAAGGGCAGTTTGTGACACAACACCTGGGGTTGATGCCATTATCAAATATTGCTTTAGGATGTTTAACTATTTAACCACTTGACACTTGGGGCACAATAAAATATATAAGGTAGCGCATATTTTATAACTTCTAACACAGGTAATATTAAAGGCTGGCCACATTAGGTAACATTCCATGGCTTGTGATAAATATATAAAACAGAATATCGTGATAAATATACTAAAGTACCTAAAGTAAGACACGATTAAATTCACATTGGATATCGAATTAAATTTGCTTATCATTCTGCTTATTTTTCTTCTGCTTCCTATTCAGATTTACAAAGCTATCATCATTTTGTTGTGCAATGACTTCAGAAATGTTAACAAGTGTATCGACACTGTCATCTGAAATGTTCCCTGTATACCTAATGGTTGCAGAGTTGTCATCAGATCTTAGAAATATCTTGCCATTTTTATCCCAACAATACTTGCAAGCCCCGTCATCTGTGAGCATCCTTGCTTGGTAGAAACACAGATTATTCTGAAGTGTTAGATGCTCTGAGGTGTACAGTGGGTGGCCAGCATAACTTACAAGCTTTGTGGAGTTAATTTGTTTAATGTTATGCTTATTGAGTAGAAGGGATTACCTCATAGATCCCCACGGGAATTTTACTACTATGCTTGGGACGTTTGATTGTTTAGCTTGTAGTCTATGGGCTGTGTCTCTGTCCATTGGCTCCACTTTTACTCTCAACTCAAGGCCTAGTTTGATCTACAACACACTCGTCGGTCACTTTGGCCAGTCCGTTTATAATAATGTTCTTTATTCTTGAATATTGGTTCAACTCACTTAGCATTGCGTCGTGTAAACATGTTGTAGTTTCCAAGGCTGAAACACGAAGCTCCACTTTTGTTACCTTCTCATTCTTTTCAGAAAAGCTAGTCAAAACCTCAAATATTTTGTCAATGCATTTGTATAGACTTTCACGCCATTTGCTGTCTGCACTGTCCGGCTCGTGGCACTTCACACAAAACCAATTTACATATGTGTTACGTGAAAAGTAATTTTTTTTATTGCTCACATTTGCACACTTTATGTGGAAACATTTCCCCAAATTTCCTTAACAAAAAATAGCTTTTTGCCCCCCAAATACCGTATTTCCACAACAACCCCCACAAAGGTTAAATGATCTGGACGCCATATTGTATTGGTTCAAACTTCCCCAATTGGAAGCTGAGAAGGAAAATCTGCTTGACCAATTCAATTTGCTAAAAATAATCCAAAGTGATTGACAAACGAAAGTAACTTTAAATGAAGCTTATCGTCATGAAATCATGTTTATGATGATGAAGGAACTAACTGAGGATAACAAGATATCGAAAATGCAAGTATCAAATAGTCCAGTAACTTTCAAACAGCGCTCTTGAATTTACCAAGAATAAAGAATCTGCATTTAAAATTTGGCTTTCCCTTATGAACACCTACGCAATAAAAGGAATAGCCAACATATTACTTCTTAATAAAATTATTTCATTGATTAATTCTGACCCATTACGTGAAAATCTGGAACAACATTTTATTAGATTTGATAAATGTATACATAAATTACGGTTGACTGGAGCTACATTAGTGGAATTAGATTTTATATGATTACTTTGAATTTCGATGCCTAGCGAATTAAATGTAGTTGTTACTGCTATCGAATCTCTAGCCAGATAAATTGACATTGAGTCTCTTGTAATTATATTATTGGATGAAGAACAGAAATGATTTGTGGAATTTATAAGGCAAGAGTCAAGATCTCACATTCCTTTTTTATGCAAGTGAATCAGAAGGCTACCCGGGGCTATAAAAAAACGCCTTATTCTGTTCACCAACAATTTAGGACTAAAAATTTAGAAAAGTTTGCTTCAGTGAAGATATTGTATAATATGTTGGTATGTAATCTGAGAATACCATAAACGAAAGAAGAAATAGAGTGAAAATGAATAGAAAGAAGTCTACTAAGTTGAAAAAGCAGAATTCAGTATGACAGCCACCACGCCCTTGGAAGTGGATGATATTTTGTTTATATTCTGTTATCTCTAATAAATAATTTCAAAACACATTATCTGTATTGATTAATGTTATCTTCAAACTAATATTCATCTTCTCTCTAGTCCTGCATATATCATGCTTGCAAAATAAACTTAAAATTTGAAAACGACTGAAGTTGAGGATCACTGTGCCTCTTTGAAGATGAAAGGAAAAACCAATGTGATCAAGCTGTAAAGTATTATTATCATCCCTGAACTGCAGCACAACCTCCTATCGGTGAGACGAATGCATTCATATGGATGGAAGGTGATTTTTAAAATGATATAGCGAGAAATTTCAAGCGTGATAAACTTGTAGCAGTTGCATAAGCGTCCAACAAGATATAATTAAATACAATTTCTTTTAATAATACATAATCCACTGTTGATGAAGTAGATTGTACATCTATGTGATATAGACGTTTGGTCCATATTGGTCATATCAGTCTGAAGTATGTGTGAAATATTCTATGTCATATGTGGTGTGTGTAAAATATCTTACTACTCTGGAATCACAATGCAGATGCTATATCCAAATCAAAAAACTAAATTTTCTTTTGTAAAATCTCACTTAAGGGCTAAGCATCCCTTGTAGTTTGTCCACAGAGACGTAAAAGTCCCAAACAACACCACATTATATGATGGTAGAAGATACCTACCTATCCTAATCAGCATTTCTAGTTACCTTACCTATATATATAATATTAATGAGAAAAAAGAGGTATTCAAATGTTTTAAGGTGGGGATATAGGTTAGGCAAGAAATGGTCAATGTTTTGTAAATCTTTATCGCAAAACTTTTTTATCAATAACAAATAAAATATTACTGATACATGATGAGTTTTAATTGTATACAAAGCACTGTGGTAGTGGAATACACACTCAAAAGGAGAGTAAAAGTCACGTAAAAATATTTCTGGGGCTTTTTTGTTTACAAAGATACTGACAGGTAGTGGTCAGACAAAGACTATCATTATGTTTTTATTTACCTGATTATTATAACATTGCAGGTTCATAGGAGATGTTCAAAGTGTCCACCATTGCATTCACCACACAGTTCAGCCACCCCTCACCACGACACTCGTGTTTGTTGGATAGGTGCGGTATATCACCGATCGTATTTATATACGCCAAAATTGCATTCCACAGATGTACTCTCGTGTTTGGCCATTGGGAGTACACATTTCTCTTTTTGTGGCCCCAAAACAAGAAGTCACAAAGTACTAGCTTATCTGATCTCGCTAGCCATGCAACAGGCTTACTGTGTCTAATCTATTACCTGGGATAGTGTTAGTTCAAATACCGTCTCCCTACACGTCGTAATCTGCAGGGGATCTATCATGAATTAGCTGCATATTCAGCCTCGTTGCTATTGGAGCATTTTTCAGTATATGGAAGAGAGCTGTCTTCAGAAAGTGTCAGTAAATGTCATCCAATACTCTTACAGCCATTTCATAGGTCCAAGTATAATAATCACTCGTGATTTTGTTCAAACGTTGATGAATAACGTATATTGCAAATAGACCTCCAGAATGGCATTTAGATTGGTGTTGGCCCAAATGTGATGGTTGCAGATACTGACACTGTCATTTCTGGTAATAAGGGAATGTGTATCTGTGGCGTGTGATGGTACAGCAATTACTTGCAGAATGTATAATTGCCTCTTCTGCTGCAACGCCAAGCTCTACCAGCGCAACTCATAGCAGGTGCGAAGAGACCATTTTACCTCGGTTGATAGATCATTACCACAAATGTACTAGAACTTGAGTGACGTAGCACTTGAAAACGGACAGCATACGAAAGCAGCGGCAGTGAAATAATGTCGTTCCTCATCGTAAATCAGAATAATTTAGGTCAGTTCCTGGTTTGTGTTTTGGCCCCTGATCTTACTGGCAGAATGTTACATGCGCAGAGTTACACCAAAAAGGTTGCTATATCTCTAAAATGAAGTGATCTCGGCAATATTTTGATAACATACTTTTAATTTCTTTTTCATTGTAGATTCCACTGTACCACTTTATTGTAAGCTATTGCGAGCTACTCTGAAATCAACCTTAGAGTTTATTTGGCACATTATGACGTCAACAGTTGTTGAAGAGCTGGAATTTCATTAAAACATTTCGTCCTATTTAAATATATTTTTAGCTAATGCTAATACGTTCATGATAGATATTAAACAACTGTAGATACCACAAAGTGAGAAATAAAATTTCTAATATAGTATAAAAGCAATATTTCATTTATTTTGACCAAACCATTTTTTTACTATAAAAATTACAAGAACAATGAAATCTTATTGAGTTTCCTGCATCTCCCCCCTAAGAAGTATGGAGCTCTTGTGGTTATTCATTTTTATGGAAAAATAAGCCGCTTCATGTGTGACTGATGTAGGGAATACTTCTATTAAAATAGGGAGAAGTACTTTGAATCCATTGGTATACAGTGTGAATAGATATAAGTCAAGATATATGCTCTCACAAAACGTCGTGAATGGATGCATGACGCTCATGGATCATGTGCAAATGTTTAAAAATATATCTGGTCAGGAGCTATGAAAACAGCAGTACATATTGTTAATGTAAGCCCAACAGTAGCACAGGCTGGTAAAACCCCAGCCGAAATTTGACTTAGTAAATGTCTAAATTATTCAAAAATACGTTTTTTTGAAATATTGGGGATACAAATTAGCTACTTCTGAGAAAAAATGAAAGCTGTATCCAGAATTTCACTATGGTACTGCCTCAATGGCTACCAGATTTGTAACCACGCTACAAGACAGATTTTATTGGCATGTGACCTTTTTTTTTTATTGAAGTGTCACTTGGAGTGGAGAAAACCCCATCACTCCTCAAATAGAAAGAGTGCCACTACTTTTTAAAGCGGTTACGATTACATCAGGGACAGCCTGACCTTAGGCGAACTTAGCCATGGCAAATTGTATGAAGAAACGCCTCCAATATCAGATGAAGGTTAACTTGGTCGTAGCCTAAGTCCAAGAGTGAAACCAAGTTATTTGTAAGATAACGTAACATATCCCAATGATTTACCCTAAGACTAAGACTGGAAAACTATATAGAAGCCTTGAGCATAGAATATGAGGTAGAATTTATTTATCTTACCAAAGCCTGTACTGATGTTCTGTGGCTATGCAATCTACTACCGAGTGCCCCTGAGTGCCCAACCTACATGAGGACAAACAGCCTAGCATCAAAAGTCTCGAGAAGGGGGAACAAAAAAGATTGAAACATGTACAATGTGAAGTATAGTTTTGGATGGGATCTAGTATGTGTTAAGTTGTAAAATTTGAATGTATCCAGAAATAGTTTCAAATTTATGAGATTCCAACCAAAAGTTAAAATGGTACTAAATTCAAACAAGTATGTAAATGGCTATTATTTAATTCATCTAAATATAGTTCAAGATTTTGTGTTTCTCAGTATGTTAAATAATTTCAGGTGAAGTGTTGGAATAGTTAATTTAATATTTCTCAATTTATTTCCAGGCCAATTTCATATGCCATGGTTGGAAATCATATTTGTCACCATAACGTATTTGCTATTTTTGATATAGTTATTTTTTGTGAAGTTCATTTTATTTCCTATTCATTAAAGTGTTGGAATCTGAATAAGTTGTACAGTTCGTTAAGCATATATACTAATAAGTATTCCATAAACCTCCAGTAGCATGTTTTCAATATATATATGCATGTAGATATATAACTATACAGATAAATATACTTAAATAAGTATATATACACATAGATGAATGACTATGTTACTGTAAATGTTCGAGAATTAGTTTAGATTAAATAGTCTTCTAACATTTACAGTAACATATATACATATATTTCAATGTAAATATGCATGCATATAGATAAGTATATATAGATACATATATTACATAAATAAATATAAAAAGTATGTATATATGATTGTATATAATTTACTTTAAAAAAATTGTGAGAAAGTAAGAAAGACAAATATTATGTTCTATATTTTTTAATATTATACATTTTTTTCGCAGATCTTATTTAAGATATAGTGAACATTATTTGGGAAACTTGAAGAAATTTAAATAGTGGTTTGATAAATATGAGAATTGATTTCACATTTAAATGATAATGCATCGTTTTCATAATCAAAATTATTGAACCCGGATTTTTATGTAACTACATATTTTAATACTTCCAGTTGGAAATTTGAAAATTGAAATGTCGGCGAGATGGGTGCTTTGGGACTGTATTTTCAGATATAATTTTTACATATTCTTATATATTTTACTGAATTCTACGTATAGTGGAAAATATTAAACATAATTAACTATTTGAAGGGTTTTTTTGATCGTGGTTTTATGTTTATGTGATTCTGAGAGAAAACATTTTAAAATGATTTGTCACTAATCTTTCAATCAAATTGTTCATTCATAAAGGAATGCATCCAGGGAAAGATTGGCAAGTCCGCTGTGACGTCATAGAGGATTAGAGTCACCGTAACGTAGCTTTGTGTCCTACGTCTCTCGAACAATGAAGGAGAAAGTATACGGCATCGCCAGATATTGGCAAACACTAGTCAATGAGCCGTAAAAACCGTAATGGTTGGATTTGACTAACTCATTTTCCTATTGTATTTTGGTCAGTAGAAAAAACGAATATAAATCCGTGAGACAAAGAGAAAATTACAAAATTAGAACCTCAAATTAATCAAGCAAATGTAATTGATGTTTCACAATAGTGAATATATTTTTGTATTATTAGATAGTTTACTAAATATGTTTAGGATTTTCCTGCATATTTATGTTATATTTTGTAGGTTAATACTTAATACATATCTGGGCTCTTGTAATAACAGTTGTCGATAAAGAAAATAGTGTCAAACTTATTTAAACAATTACAATAAGAATAGTCTAAATATTTGAAGGTCGTAGTTTTTTACGTAGAAAATGACGTACTGAGTAAATATATCAATACTATGAATATGTGAGAGATAATAATCAAGGCATGTTCTAAAATAGCACATGTATGATCACGTTGATAAGTGATTATAATATTAGTTCTGTTGTTTTCAATGCCACTTTTATTAGTTGATAAAAAAAAGCGAAATATCATTCAATTTAATGTAGAAATGATATTAATTTGTAACTTGTTGATAATATAATACAATTATTAATACTTTTCGCAGATCTAGAGGTATTGTATAATGAGGAGTGTAAGCCACAGAAGAGATTTCCTCCGGAATGTTGTACAAAGTATCTTCCTGTTTGTGCCGGAGATGGTACAGTCACTGCCAAAACCTTCGGGAACACGTGCCTAATGGAACTTTACAACAATGTTAATGGAATGAGTGAGTCCATCTATAGCACCATAAGACAAACAATCTATCTTAAATTTAACATAATATATTTCTCAATAAAATATAATATTAGACTATTGTAGGTTTTCTCACCAAAATCAACCGGTTCATTAAAACCTAAAATCATTGATTACTGTGACAATACAAACCTGAGTGCAAACGTTCAACTTAAAGTACCAAAATTTACCAATAACGTGTTTCTCAATTATATAGTTAGGAAAGAAACTCAGATTAAAAATATAATTATTTCATAAATATTGTTTTATTTAAACACTAGCTGGTGTATTCGTTCCAAGCAAGGGACTATGTAAAGTAACATTATGCAATCCAGTCATATAAAACTAACCGAGTGGAAAAATAAACAAATCTTAAATTGTGTTAAAATAAAAATGCTTTATTGGTACTAGGTTAGGGTGACCTGGCGGTCTAGGGGTAAGGTGTCAGACTTCTGTGCTGGCGGCTGGGGTTCAATTCTCGGTCCCGGCACAGATTTACATGATTACCAAACCCTTCCTTTACCTCTGACAAGACATCTTGTGAATGTGTGGAGTGCCAGGCCTCCACCGTGGTTCGGAATCCACGTTAAACTATAGGTCCTCCATTTCATCTCACAATCACCCTACCATCACACGTTAGCGTAAGTGCGTATAACCCTCACGGGTAGTAAGACGCGGTGCTAATAATAATAATAATAATAATAAGTTGTGGTGCAAATCTGGGAGTAATACAAAACATTATAACCATTACTTAAAATAAACTGGATTATATAAACTTGAAACAATGGCCCCTGGGGACACCAAAACGAGATCACCTGGTACCCGACAAGTTATATAGCATACTGAAACCTAACTTAAAAGTGTAATCAAAGATATATTATCAAGGCCGTAGCTAGCCAATAATTTCAGGGGGGGTTTTGGTTGGTACATACCCCAATTGCTGGAGGCTAGAAAAAGAAATTCTAAGTGATAGTCAGAACCCCCTAACTGCCGAACGCTGGGGAAAATTCTATATATTAAACACTTCTAGAAACTCTCTAAAGTACTTTTTATTGTAACACATATATCTAATTTGTACTTTTACCTTAATTTTGAAATTGTTTTAACCGTAAATAAAGCCATATACATTTAGTTCGAAAGAATTTGGGGGGTGAACTCCCAAAAGCCTCCCCTGACTACGACCTTGCATATTATACATGTGATAGTGAAATTTATTAAGCTTAGCATCCCACTCAAATACAATAAACTAGCAAGAAACCCATTCCAGTAACTTGATAAAATACCCCCCAAATAATTGTAAGTTTAATTGATGAATTTACTTTAAGTGAACAGTTGTACAAAGACATTAAACTGAACATAATTTTAACAATAACCTAATACATTCGAGTAGAAGGGAATCGTTCCAGTCCTATAAATATCTCGGCCTGATCAGCAAGACCACCGATACCGACACAGCCATATAAGAAGTGTTGAGGAGCACGTGTGTATGTAGCAACGTGTCATCTTAGGTCGGCGATTGAAAAATAAGATCCACTTTGTAGTGTTAGCATCCAAATTTATATAAACGAAATAGCGGACGAAGGAGGGGTAGTGGAGGAGAAATATGTTTTCATCTAGTAGAGGGGAGGGATACCATCACGTGATGCCCACTTCTCTCCGATAGACGAGATGACAGAGGTGGGTGGCAAGCAAGTCGTCACTCAAGTTGGGTTATAGTATAATTTGAGTGGGTCGTCTAAAAATCTATCGCGACTGCTAGTTGCAATAAGATTGTGCATGTAAACAGGTATGTGGTTCACACAAACTGAGATAATGAAAGGTAGAAACACATTATCACTATAAAACAGATATTAAATAACTGTGAATAAATATATAATATGTTATAGTGAAGGATTAAATACTTTAGCCCATCACATATTGTATAAAATAACGAAATAAGCATTACTATTTAATACTAAATAATAAACTATACCGAACGTATAAGTATTTAATAAGTCGTAAAGTTGTAGTAGGCAAATCATGTTCATAGCGCTGTAGATATTTACACCGTTACAAACATGATTTGTAAATAGTCACGTTTTTTACGTAAATAATATACGTGTACATATATTTTTGCACTCCTTTTTTTAAAGTGTCAATTTGAATGCTTCGGCTGTATGTATATATTTAGAATTATAAATAAATGTAGATGCTTTTGTAACACCGCCCTTAGTCTTCCCAAAGAATAAGGCTGATGCACAACAAAACAAAACATAAAATAGAGATCAATAATTGCAGAGGATAATAACAAAAGCAAATAGGCCGAACTCAGGTCTATTCATTTTCTATTTCCCTGAACTCACACTTCAACTATTTAGTTATATAAATATGAATATATAATATGAGAACCAGTGAAGGACATAACATATCGATATAAAGAAATATGTCAGAAAATAACATTTTATTTTATTGATATTGAATAAATATTGAACAATAGTAAAAGATTGGTGAATATATATATATATATATATATGAAATATGAAATATGAATCTTACTACACAAACGATATTTGCGGGCACCGCCAGTAACCCTAAAATTTGTTAACATTCAATGTAATGGGATATTATAAACGATTACTCCCAACAAGTAGTAAAGGCTATAATTAAAATTGGTACGTTACTCATATTTCCTCCATGACAATATAACACTTTCATTCCATATGGGCTATATATCTTTAATCTTTCAAAACAGTGACTTGTAAACAAACAATTGTGACATCACGCGAACCCTGATGGGGCTTCATGTCGAAGAAAACTAAATATAAGATAAACATAATCTACCACGATGTATCTTAAAGATAAATAATAATAATAATATTTAGCACCGCGTCTTACTACCCGTTCGGGTTATACGCTTTAAGTACTAATTACTCTAATGGATTAGGAATTGGGAAGGTTGAATTAGAGGAAGTGAACCCACATTTGCGTGGAGGGAGAGTGGAAAACCATTTAGGAAAAACCACCACGAGTTCATCCGACCGAGATATGTAACCTCGATCTCCCCGTCCTCAGCATTCGAGCTCAACACGACAAAGGCTTTAGCCAACTACGCCACCGAGACGGGTCCTAATGAATATAAGTATCCCTACATAAATATCTTTCAAGTTGTAAAGTTTTATGAAATTTAAATATTAATTCGCCAAACAGAATTTCTATATACATTAGCCGATAAGAATTTTGTACCTTCTAAAACCATCCTGGACACCTACGTGCGTCCGAGAACAAGATCCTGACAAGAGTGTCCGTACATTTTGGACTACACCATTATATACACTTATTTTAGCTCTGAAAGGGGGAAGAGGGGTAAACAGAACCACGGCAAACACAAAACAAATGAAGAGAGGGAGGGGATAACTAGACGACGGTGGAACATCGGAGGAGCTAGTAGATTGTTCTAGACTAGACCTTTCAACACAACATCACATTATTGCGCCTGCGCGCCACATTCCTCCTGACACGCCTCGTGATAATGCACTGTTCAGTCTTGCACGATATTTACTTGTTTAGTTGGTTGGTCGAATTCATAGTGGCATGTTGTTGTTTTTTGTGCGGGGAGGACATTAGTGAGTTGAAGCAGATGAATTGGGCCAAGGTGAGTTTACTTGCTTTACTTCTGATAGTGTCCAGTCTTGCTTGTTGCTTAGTGCACTTTCGTAGCTTATTTCCAATAAACGCTACACTTTTAAGATCATAAAATAACACAAATAATTATGGTTAAATGTGTACGTTATTTAATTAGTAAGGTATTTTTGTTGTAAAATATCATATACCTTATATATTTCATTTTTATCACAACTTGAAACAATAAAATGAAAAAAAGGGGTTTAGAATGTTATTAGATTTGAAAAATAAAAAAGTTATTGGTTTGTAAATGATAAAATCCTTAATAGGTACGGATTGAAATTAATGAAATGAAAAATGCTTTTTAAAATTCAAGATATAAAAGAAGTAACAAGAAACAAAAAAAAAGTAATGTAAAAAATAAAACAGCAAATTTATTGTAATCATGCTTGAGTTTTAAAGTGTTTTATGTCATTTTTAAACTTTTTGGGGTGCCAATTTTCTTGTTTAGAGATGCCATATGAAGTTTGGGAACTTAAATTGTTTTAGTATACTTTGCATCGTCTAGCCCCTTCCCTCTATCGTGGCATGTCGGTATGTTCAGTTTTAAATTAATGTTCAGAGGTTTGAGGTTGTTTCTAAGGGAGTGCTCATGATTAACACGCTAGGGGAGAGCTTGGTATAACGAGTCTGTGGCATTTATGTTGGACGTGGGTGTTTGGTCACACTCGTATGCTATATTCAAGGCGAGAGTGTTGTGTGACATGTATCATCCCTAATTATTATACTTACATCAAACATTATATTTATTATTCCTAAGTGCATTCTCATTCAGAGATTGATTTATTAAATTTACCTAAAGAAAACGTGGTAGCCGCCGAACCAGTCAACCTCACTAGTTCCCTTGTGACCTTTTCACGAGCGGTAGTAACTCCGGGTTTGGGTAGGGCTACACCTGTTTCTGTTTTCTGGACCTTGTACTTTCCAAAACCCTAACCCACCTTTATTTCAATTTATCACGAACAGACGTCAAGAGGTAAGTTAAGACGAGAGCCAACGTGAGTTTTATTACCAGAGCTATTGTTTATTATCGTCTCACCCAGTTCTCTTGTTTGTTCCAAGGGGGGTCCGCCAACTAGGTGGTATTGTTTATTATAGTCTCACCCAGTTCTCTTGTTTGTTCCAAGGGTGGTCCGCCAACTAGGTGGTATTGTTTATTATAGTCTCACCCAGTTCTCTTGTTTGTTCCAAGGGTGGTCCGCCAACTAGGTGGTATTGTATATTATAGTCTCACCCAGTTCTCTTGTTTGTTCCAAGAGTGGTCCGCCAACTAGGTGGTATTGTATATTATAGTCTCACCCAATTCTCTTGTTTGTTCCAAGGGTGGTCCACCAACTAGGTGGTATTATTAGTTATAGTCTCACCCAGTTCTCTTGTTTGTTCCAAGGGTGGTCCTGCCAACTAGGTGGTATTGTTTATTATAGTCTCACCCAGTTCTCTTGTTTGTTCCAAGGGGGGTCCGCCAACTAGGTGGTATTGTTTTTGAATACTGGCAACCACACTCCTTATGTCCTATATATTAATTTTAATAAAACATTGTTTCAACTGATCAATTTCTGCCCATATTCTTTAAAATATCTCAATATTTACAGTCCCATATATAAATTTGTTTTTCCAAATCTTATTTGATTTTTATATGAATCTTTACTACAAATATTATTAGACATATTTTCTAAAATGGCAATGCTTCAAACTTTCCTACAATATTTTGTATATTCAAAAATAGCAAACAGACATAGAAATCGAACTCAGTCCCTTTGGCTAAGCCTACCAATGCTATACCCACTTAGCTATCCAATAATCTCCCGTTCCCGGGGTCAATTTTCTCTCGTATTTTACGCAAAGTCTGTGCTGGACCTATAGAAATATTCAGCCATGACTGAAAGCTATACTTATATAGAGATAAGCTTACAGTATTCACAAAATAAACATTCCATTATAAAAGCTATTTGAATTTATTTTCAAGGTTTAAAAATGTGAGGAATAAGTTCAAAATACCAACAAAACATTGACTAATTTTAAATATAGCAATTTAAATTTTGATTCAGCCTTAATATTACAATTGACCTTGGTGATCTTGGGTTAAAGTTGTCACCTAGGACCGCGATGTTGATGTGTTCAAACTCAGACTTTGGTCAACGAGTGTTTTTAAGAAATAAAAACCTGTGGCTCAACTTCCTTTTGAGGGGAGGTAAAGCCATCGGTCCCATTTCGATTGAGGCATGTAAAAGAACTCTGGAACATTTTGTGAAAATTAATTTCCGGCAAAATTGGTTGGCTCGTTTGTTCTCAATAATATAAAGTATGTGGGCTGATATAATTAATTGGTTCAAAAAATGCACATTAAATACCTCAAATAAATAATTAAAAAAGAAATTTCCAGTAAATATCAATTTTAGTTAGTAAAAGTCAGTACCTATCAATTTTTCTAAATTAAATATTTTTTCTCAAAACTTAATTTATTTAAGTTGTATTGCTATATGTTTTTATCACAATGCACAATGCATTCAAATATTGGAACAACAGTGTTCAGTTCATTAAATTTCTTAAATCAAATAAAAAAATTGATAATAAATAATTAATTATTATTAAAAATATGATTACCTAATTAACTTAATATATATTTATGTATGAAAGGTCTTAGAAGGAAATTGTTGATGTGCACTTAGATCTGAAGGTGCTGTATGAAGGAGAGTGCTGTCGGGAAAAGACCTGCAAGAAGGACTGTCCAAAAGACTACAAGCCTGTTTGTGTTTGTATGTATTAGATCTGAAGGTGTTGTACGAAGGAGAGTTGCTGTCGGGAAAAGACCTGCAAGAAGGACTGTCCAAAAGACTACAAGCCTGTGTGTGCAGGAGATGGCATCAACCCTCCAGAGACATTCTGCAACCAATGTGAAATGGAAGAACAAAACTGCATCAGGGAGAAAGGTATATCTCTGTTAAAAAATTATCTTCTATATTAATAATGTCGTTCTGTATGTTGTGAGTGCTGAGTGATAATTACTTCCAAAATAGATCTGTAATTTTAAATTTAGCAGCCCTTGTACAAAAACATGTGCACCTCAAGGCCGTATATCTAAATGTTTGACCTGATGTTTTTGGATCTACTTAATACTGGGTTTTAATAAATATAATGAAGAGGTTTTTTTCTCTATTCTTCAATCAAAGAAAGGCATTGTCTGGTGCAACCCCGCACTTTATTTTAAATCCTGTTAATTATTACTTAGCTCTTATATTATTATGTTTATATTATGTTCAATTTTCTTTGCTTTTTTTTAATTTTCTCGCTACCTTACAAGTATGGAAAGTATTGGGATTGTCAGTAAATTGAATTCAAAATTTTAATGAATCTCGACTTTTCATGACCCCCTGAATCATAAAAAATTGTTTTTGTTTTCCCATATCTCTCTCTCTCCTGCCCTCTCTCCATCTCTCCCTCTCTCCATCTGTCTGCATATACTTTAGAGTAAAGCCTAAACTATTTTATCGATCGAGCTATAACTTATTACCTAGGGTTTTCATAGGTTTGCCCCGAGGGGTTTTCCGAATTAAATATCTAACCCTAAGATTAAGGGTAGTTTCCTTAATGGTTAAAGAAAAAAAAATAGATTTTATCAAAATCCGCTATAACCATTTTGATTAAATTTCATTTACAAGCAATGACCAATATTACAAACAAAATGTTTACTCTCAATTATTTGTCAACATTACTTTAAGGGTTCTGGTCTGATGTATTATTTTTATCATCTCTGTAAATCCTTTAGATAGGTATTACATTTCTTATCATTTAAAATATGTAGGTCTATTTATAATAAAACAAATTATTTGAAACATATATTTACCAAACTAATAATTTTCAAGCTATACGCCAATATATATAATTTGTTGTATTTTCGAACATTTAAGGTAAAGTATTGCGACCATCAAAAAAAATCTGGCCCGAGATATTGATGGATGTGGACGTTTCATGGCCCCACAAACCCTAAAAAGTGGTTTTTGAAACTCCGTTTGTCGGTGTGTCTGTCGAACCCTAAGATTAAGAGTAGTGTAATAAAGGCAAAAAGAGAAAGACCAGATTTTCTTAAAATTGGTCTTAATGATTTTGATTTAAATTCGTATATGGGCGTTGAATAAGATTATAAATAAAATTGCTATTTTCATTTTCCATTGCAAATTACTTTTATGGTACTTTACAGATGCGGAAATTTCCGTATCTCCACAACTATTTGAGATACTAAATAACTTAATAGTTGCAAAACTGTAGCACCATTATAAATTAAAAAAAAAATCTTTTAAATATATATTTATAAAAATAATAATTTCTGAGGTATTAACCAATATATTAATACAATTTTGTGATATTTAATTGTACAGCGATACTACTTAAGTTTTAACTCAATAATAAAACTATCTCATGCCATAAAATAGGTGAAAAAGTAGTTCTCTCAAAGAGTTGAAGTTCTTGTTCTTACCTCTTAGGCGAAATGTTCGTAGGGCAATGATATTTCTCTATTATTTTTGACTCAGTAGTCAATATCTACATTTTTATTGGTCTAAATTTATAAATGAGTAGTTTAATAGCAATGCGATAAGCATAAGTAGTGCATCCGCTAATAATATGTCAACAATTTTAACCAGAAGTCAAAATTTCAATATGAAATGTTAACCCTGGTGGACCCTATGTCGATCTATTTCATTGATACTAATATAAAAATGAGAACTTTAACTCTTTATTAATAAATAATAAAAAATTTAAAACCAGGAGTCAAAAATTGTTTTACATAAGTATATCACAATTCTTGTTCGGGTTTGTTAGTGTATACAATTTTGTTTAACATAATATGATTTTACGTAATATGTAAAACGAAATAATATACACTTGCAAACCCGAGGAAAGATAGTGCTGTAAAATGTATATGTATATATATATATATCCTACCTAAAACTCATATCATATTATATTACGAGTTTTGGGTAAATATTTCTATTTTTAAACACTGGAGTGAGAAAGTACACGTGGAGTTCCGTACCATTTATTTATTAATCGAAACCCGCCTCGGTGGCGTAGTTGGCTAACGCGCTAGTCGTGTTGAGCTCGACTGCTGAGGACGGGAAGATCGAGGTTCGAATCTCGGTCAGGTGAACTGGGGGTGGTTTTTCCTAAATGGTTTTCCACTCTCCCTCCACGCAAATGCGGGCTCACTTCCTCTAATTCAACCTACCCATTCCCTAATCCATTAGCGTAATTAGTACTTAAAGCGTATAACCCGAACGGGCAGTATGACGTGGTGCTAAATATAGAATAAAAAATATATTAATCGAAGAAAGATATCCCTGTAATATTTTTTTTTAATATTTAGAATAATTTAGATAAATATTATTAAATAAAAATGTCTATCTCGCTTCCCTTGACATTATCAGATCCCTTTTATATACCAAGAAATCTCCTGTTTGAATGTTCTTCTATTCAAACCGTGTTAACTGTAATATCATTTTATGCAACTGGATTAATTATTTTTAAGGATACGATTAGAGCTTAAAAAGTTTAACTGTAAATATTGTATATTTAGATTAAAATACAATGAGCATGTTAAATCACATTCAAATTTTCTAAAAAAAAGTCATATGTTCATTAATACGAATATAATTGAAGTGAACTGACATTCATATTGAAACTAAACAATTTAAAATATAATATTAAAGTTTGTTTTAAATCAGTACAGTCAGTATGATAATATCACTATTGTGAAAGCAGTACACATAAAACAAGCTATCTGAAATTATTATATAATACTATGGTAAACTATATCTTATATTAATTTCTCGACACACAGGCGTCCTTGACATGATTTCACACAATCCCTTTTCTTCTTTCCCAGCAACCAAACCTTTTAAGAATACATTTTCAAGACAATATGTTTCACTAAATATACTTAGTACCAGTAGGTTAGTGACGTAGCCTAGCTGTGACGTCACAGCAGGTAAACACAGGATCTCAAAGGTTGATGGACTGGCGTTTTAAAGATATCACATTGAAACAAGAACAAATCATTCTTAAATAACTTTTAAAATAGTCCTAAGTTGTCGGAATATTATTATTTTTTTATTGAAACATTTTTATATACGTATTTTAACTATTTTTTTATATAAATCATCCACAATTTAGGCTATTTGGCCTAGCCACGAAAAAGGTTTGTTGGAGTCTTCCTACCAGGATGTAGATTAACAATTCCGTGGTAGTTTATATCTATCTATAATAAGAAACAAGAAAAAGGTAATTTTTAAAGGAAGTTCAATATTTTCAAGGCACACATAGTATAGTGAGGGTGTAAACTCGTCAAAGGAAGAGGTAAATTGCTATCAGTATATAGATAAGAAGCCTTTCAGGGTGAACTACGAACTTTCTTCCATCTCTTTCTAATTAGTGCATTGGCGCCTAAGTGCGATAGTACGCAGATTGCTTAGATGCGCCAAGCAAAGATGCAACCCGTCTCACAAAAAGTCTCCAAAATCTCCGAGTAGACAACGCCAATCAAACTTTTACTTGTGTGTGTATAGCGACTTCCTAAAATATTACTCTCTATTATCTATAATACAATGAGTTTATTTTAAATAATACAAATATATATTTTAATAAATTCATAATAAAATAAATGATTTAAATACTTAAAAGTATAAAATTATTTTAAATATCTTGGAACTATAATATATATGCTATGTGTAATATATTAAGACTAGTTGAGGTGCCCGGCATTGTCTGGTAGAAATGTTTTACATAATTTACTGTCAGATGAGGGTAATTTTTAATTAGTGATTGAAGTACCTTCGCTGCCCGTGATCTTTATGCTTCCAAATCAATTTTAATGAACTTAGAAGAACATATTTAGCTTTAAGTTTCCCTTTCGAGGAGCACACGTCTGTGTAAAGGGGCAGCTAGTAATTGAGATCTGAGACCTCTTCCTTACACAGATATCACGCAGTTCTCATGACAGACAACTTTTCATTTTATTGATAGCCCACAGATATAAGAGACAATCTTTTTACTGTACATACACAAATAATGCATACACTACTGGGCTGGACATTCAGTGTGAGCTCGTTATCTCCCTCATACCTAGTTATAATGTCACATCTACCAGTGAAAATGTAATGTTTATTCGTTGCTACTTATTTAAACAATACAAATATATTAAATTGTTGCAAATATTCCTTTCCAAATTCCTTTTTTGTATCTCCCTCCACCTCAACACGATTAGGTCAGTGTAATAGGTCCTCCAGGCCTTCACAATCCAAGATTAGCCACCCCTTTTAATTAAATGCATTGGTTTCTCTTTGATTAATTTTAGATTATTTTAACTCTTTTGGTAAATCCCAGTCTCGTTGTGTTGAGACTAGCTCTGACGCCATACTTAGGACTTTAATAAAGAAACACAGACAAAACATCTCTAAGCCACAATGCAAATGATAAAGTACCAATGAAGAGTTAAATTCAAAAGTAAGTTAGAAAAATAACGTTAAGACTTAAGTGGTGACCTGGCGGTCTAGGGGTAAGGTGTCAGACTTCTGTCCAGGGTCCAATCCTCGATCCAGGCACAGATTTATCTGATTACCAAACCCTTCCTTCACCTCTGACAAGACATCTTGTGAATGTGAGGAATGCCAGGCCTCCACCGTGGTTCGGATTCCACGTTAAACTGTAGGTCCTCCATTCCATCTCACAATCACCCTACCATTACACATTAGCGTAAGTGCGTATAACCCGAACGGGTAGTAAGACGCGGCGCTAATAATAATAATAATAATAATAATAATAATAATAATAATAAGACTTGAGATAAACTGCTAAAAAAGAGGCCCATCTACCGGAATTATGAGAGGAAGGTGTTGTTCCTCATTACATGGAGGTGAATGATCTGTTTCAATAGTGAAACTACAATATGATATGGAGAGGTGGAATATCAACTGATAGAATATTACATCCATTGATAATGTACTCAAAAGGGATGGATGACCATAATCGTAATATGTGTTAAATCAATGTTGGAGCTGTTGTATGGATAAATACAAATTTATTATGAACTAAATAATTTTATTTACGATTAAATAATACAAATTTTAAAATTACAGCTTTAAGGTGCTCTCGCTCATGCACAAATACTATTAGACTAATATTTAAATTTGCTTGGGGTAGATATGGCGCAGCGCTCATGATAAGAAATACAAACTCTTCATTTTATTAATATATATATTTGAGTTTCTAGTAATATGTTAGTGGTATTTAAAGGCAATCCCAATTTTTAAATAGGTCCATAGCTTTTCCATACGACAGTTAAATGCTTGTTCAATAAGAAAGAAGATTATTCCTCTCAGTTCCAGGCTGGCTATAAACCTGAGTTCTCTCTTACATACATCATCATTTATATTTGGCAAGTTGTTCGCTTGTTAAGTCGACAGTCCGCCTTTACTAAGATTGGTAGAGTTAGGTATAGATAATTTATCTGGTATGATATATTATACCCAGTGTATATATATAGTATACTATATATATATCCGAATACCTTAGCTTGGCAGCGTTAAATTACTTTTTTTACGTAAGTTATCGTTAAACCTGAGACATCATCAGAGCAAGCCTCAAGTACAAATGCGCAGCCCATCGGTGGCTAGTGACGTTGATTGTGCTCTAAACTACAACATCTAATCATGGTCAAATACTCAACTAGGGCCAATCACTAAACCTCACGTCAGTATTTATGTGCACTTCCAGAGAAGGCCGTATCAGTGAACATACGGTCTAGATGTCAAGCTCATTTATTCTGGTATGCTAGTGACAGGGAGGTTTTGGATGAGATACAATCTGAGTGTACTGATTATGTTTTCCATCAATGGTTTTCTTCCCTGCCCTCAATAAAATGTGGATATATTTTATTTAAAACAATCATTTCTCACTTCAACCTATATATAGTAGCTGTCATAAATGCTTTTAACCTAAATGGGGATGTGGAAAACAATATTTCACATGTAGTAGAAAACAAGCCAATAATGTTACATGGTTATGTATGCAGTAATGGTTTGAATTTATCGTGTGGTGTTGATGTGCACTTAGATCTGAAGGTATTGTATGAAGGAGAGTGCTGTCGGGAAAAGACCTGCAAGAAGGACTGTCCAAAAGACTACAAGCCTGTCTGTGTTTGTATGTGAAATAGATCTGAAGGTGTTGTATGAAGGAGAGTGCTGTCGGGAAAAGACCTGCAAGAAGGACTGTCCAAAAGACTACAAGCCTGTCTGTGTTTGTATGTGAAATAGATCTGAAGGTGTTGTATGAAGGAGAGTGCTGTCGGGAAAAGACCTGCAAGAAGGACTGTCCAAAAGACTACAAGCCTGTCTGTGTTTGTATGTGAAATAGATCTGAAGGTGTTGTATGAAGGAGAGTGCTGTCGGGAAAAGACCTGCAAGAAGGACTGTCCAAAAGACTACAAGCCTGTCTGTGTTTGTATGTGTACCTAGATCTGAAGGTGCTGTATGAAGGAGAGTGCTGTCGGGAAAAGACCTGCAAGAAGCACTGTCCAAAAGACTACAAGCCTGTCTGTGTTTGTATGTGAAATAGATCTGAAGGTGTTGTATGAAGGAGAGTGCTGTCGGGAAAAGACCTGCAAGAAGGACTGTCCAAAAGACTACAAGCCTGTCTGTGTTTGTATGTGAAATAGATCTGAAGGTGTTGTATGAAGGAGAGTGCTGTCGGGAAAAGACCTGCAAGAAGGACTGTCCAAAAGACTACAAGCTTGTCTGTGTTTGTATGTGTACCTAGATCTGAAGGTGTTGTATGAAGGAGAGTGCTGTCGGGAAAAGACCTGCAAGAAGGACTGTCCAAAAGACTACAAGCTTGTCTGTGTTTGTATGTGTACCTAGATCTGAAGGTGTTGTATGAAGGAGAGTGCTGTCGGGAAAAGACCTGCAAGAAGGACTGTCCAAAAGACTACAAGCCTGTCTGTGCAGGAGATGGCATCAACCCCCCAGAGACGTTCTGCAACCAATGTGAACTGGAAGAACAAAGCTGCATCAAAGAGAAAGGTATAATTCCATTTAATAAAATATATCAATTTGAAGCATGCTATTATGCATATATATACTTGTATAACTTCATAGAAAGTAATATAAATATCTGTCAAAACAAATGACTCTATAAAGGAGGAAGGGGAGGGGGGAGAGAGAAATACTGGGAAGGGGGCTAGTGCTGTAAAGATATATGATAGCATATTCTGCATAATTATTTAGTCAATACCAGTCCCAGTTTCAGTGATAAGGATATTACTAATTACATAATAATTTAGTACATTGCAAGGATAATGCAAGTCAAGGGAGTGGGTCATGGGGGATGAGCGTGAGGGTTGTAATATATACCCTTCTCACACCTTCCAACTGGTGTCACCTCCTCCAGGGATTTTATTACAGGCATCACCAATCACACATTCATTTCTCAGGAGACAGATACATCCGGCTAGATTTGTCAGATTAAATCTATTTTTAAAAAAATGTAATACTATAAGAATATATTATAAATGTTATTGTTCTTTCAGCGACTTGATAATATGCATTTTGACTTTGAAATTTATCAATACCTTTAAGCAATAAACTAGGTTTTAGAGGACATATTTGCTGGAGTTATTTAATAAGATTTGACTTACATTTTGTTGAAATAAATAAAACTTAATAATTTATAGTATTTTTATGTTAATTGCAATTTACTCATATTATTCATAAAATGTTATTTATCGACTTTATCTAGACCATCCAGATACACATTCCTCTCCTCTAAGGCATTTTTGTGACCATAGGCAATATCAGTACACATTTTAGAAATGTGGGTGCTCCGAGCGTAAGTACTGAATTGTATTCTGTATTTCATTCATAACAAGATGTTTATCTTAATACACCAGTACAGGACCTATCAGATTGGGAAGCTATTTTAAGGAATGAGGGATGAGAACTGACTTTCTTGTCCGTTTATCAGAAGGAAAACGTTTTTTTAATATTTGGTCTACCCGTATTTAAATTTCAAAATAGTATATAATTTCTACTTTTTTCTCTTGAAGGGTACAGTGGGATAAGGAGGAGGGTCACATCACTCACATGTTCCAAGACAACAACTTTCCCCACATCTAAGGCATGAAATACAATATGTCGTGTTTTTAGCACATACTTATCAAGGTCACGTGGTAAAAACATGTTCACGTAAGGAAATGTAATGAGCCACTTTTTAAAATAATTGTTTATGATGAGGCCGAGACACATTCACAGAGTAATGTGATCCCCCAGAACCAACAATAAATATGTGGAGTTTATTAACAGTTCATGGAATATAGTTTATTCAATCTATTGAGAATGTGAAAATCTCATTAAGGATCTTCCGGGATATTCTCTCTTTGTTTTGGTGCAATTTGGATGTGTAAATGACAAAAATGTCAATGAAATATATAACTCCTGACAACCTTAACTGAAATATTCTCTGCAAAGGTATTTTGAGGGGATTAATCAAGTTCGTTTAGTAAAAGCAATACCTAATGCACGATCTCTTTTCATGCTCAACTTTGTTATTGCATCTATATTTCTGTCAAACTTCTTACCTATTTGCCTGCAGACATTGATCTCTGCAGCTACTTCTCTATGGACATTATCAGAAAGGAGAGGGCTATTTAGGAGGAGGAGATGGAAGACCCTGGCGTGTAGGGCGCATAGGTCGGGGGTTGGTGAAGCACCGACACCTACCTCACACCATGTTGTAGAATACTGCACCATTATCTGTTCTCAGGAGGATGTCATTGTCCGGAAATTTTCGGTGCGTCCACGACAGGGTCAGGGTAGCTGCTGTAAGCTCAGCCCGACTAATTTCCATCTCCTGATATAGGTATCCGGCCCAGTAGGATGACGGGTGAATTCTGAAGCCTGCTAGGGTTATCGGGGTGGCATCGGAGAACACTGTCTGTCGTGGTATCGTTGCTTCCGCCCATACTCAGGTCATCCATGACTGATTTTGTATCAGCCTTAGACTCCATGCTCCTGAGCCGGGGTAGATTTGGGCCACCGGGTACTGTGGCCAGTGAAGGTTGTAGGCTAGCCACGCTGTGTACCCAGAAACCCTTTGCCGGTCCTTGATGTTGAGTAGCAGCACTTGGTGGCACAGGTGTTGAGCCTTCCTGGAGGCCGGCGTAGCTATGGTAAGCCTTTGGGATATTGTTTCGACGTGAAATCCGAGGTATTCTAGACTCAGTGTTGGCTCTAGCTGCGACTTGGCCAGGTTCCGGGTGAGCCCCATCTCGCGGAGCATCACTGGCACCACCCTCAGGATATCGTAATTTTCGTAGAACAGTATGTCATCGAGGTACACGATGAACCTGACCCCCGGTAACCAGTCCTCGATGGCTGCTGTGGCTTCTTCCATCACCCGCTGCAAGATGGATGAGATAATGCGTGCCCCATGGGCAAGTGGGTGAAGCAGTACTTTGTTGATTGGTAATATACCCCAGTGAATTTCTGGCAGTTTTTCGCCAGGAGTATCTGGTAGAAACCTACGGCCAGGTCCATCTTGATTAGGTAGGAGTATTGTGTAATCGTCCTGAGGGCGGCTCCGGCAGACATCAGGTTGAATCTATGTGTGTTGACGTAGTCTGTCCAACTTGAGAAGTCGTGAATTACACAGACTACCCTGTCCTTCTTCGGGATCGAGAAGAGGGTAAAGGAGTCCGTGCAATTCTCTGTTGTCAGTAGACCATTCTATATACATTTGTTGATGAATTAGTCTATAAGATGGGTTGTACGTGTCTTCTGGAAGTGATGTGGGGCGTCCAACGGTCGAGGCAATGTGATCCCCGATCCCAGTTGCTTGAAGAGTGTCCGGTCCCGTAGTCATACTGGTCGTATTGGCCCCACATGGGTGAATGAGAAGGTGCAGTCTGCGATGTGTGTTGATTCTTGTGTGTCGGGCTCCCATAACACTGGGATCCGGGGCTCCTTGATGAAAGGGGTTGGTGATGCCAAGTTATCGCCTTCCATGTCATCGTTGATGTCGGTAGGATCCTCCGAATCGCGAATGACGTCCAGTGGAGTTGGGGATACTGGTGGTACGTCCTCAGCGTCTTCCAGTACTTCTATCTCTAGCTCTCATAACAGTGAGGCCAGGGAATCTGTTTCCAGCGGTGGGACGTCTGGTGGTGTTCGTTGTGCAAGGATCACCCAGCTTGCCAGCTCTGAAACAGTGGATATTCCATCCTCGTTCAGTGCAGGCCTAGCCACTGCCTGTCAACTTAATAAAGCCTTTTCCAAAACGACGTCTCAGCAATGTGAGAATAATTTATATCCACCATAATTCAAGGGCCAGATGAATAGTAGATTGCACATTTGGCATGCTAGCAGTAAATATTCGTGTTTTTGAAAAAATATTCTTGCGGATCAAGTAAAGGCAACGGATACTACATTTCTGTGCTACATTTAGCATAAAGTGATTCGAGATGAGGAACTACTGCGATTGTCAGAGTATAGTGATGAGATGTCAATTTAAAACAGAAGATCAGCTGTTGCCTTAACTGTCCGTGAAAAGTTTGTAAAATTCTTCAATTCACCAGAAGATGCTATAGCTCGATAAAAAGGAGTGTATACACAATTGTATAACTATAATAAAGCGTTTTGGGCTAGTTAAAAGTGTATACGAATGCTTCTTTGCTGTTTTAAAGTGTATGGGTTGTATGACAAACCAATAATTTCACACATTCTGATTACAAAAATAAGAAACATATATAAGTTTAATATCTATAGTTTAATGTTAAATAGTCAGAAAGAACCCTATGGTTCTCATATCACGAATTATTAATTAGGTTAGGTTTGGTAAGTTAGTGTTCTTTGATAAAATTTATTCAAAACGACGTAAGCTAATACATATGATTCCTATCCGATACATCTTTTTAAAATGTTTTGATGTATTTTTACAACACTGTTGGCAGCAACAATAAAAATAAGTTTACTGCCATCGTTACATACGTATTACGGTAATATGGAAACTTTAGGAAAACTATAAATGTATGCTAGGATACTTGCATAGATAATAAATAATAAAATAGCCATTTCCTACTTGTACCACCACCTATTTCATTTGTCGATTCTTTTCGCAATTTTTCAAGCTGATCCTTATCATGGTGATCCTTTAATGTATAATTATAAATCGAAGGCTTCTGTTCCAACAAGACAATTAATTTTTCAGCATCTATTTCCATATTAATAAAAATTTGATCACTACTCGCTCAATACACTGATAGCTAATGTAACAACCTCACATCATTACAAGCCACGTGGTCATACTGGAAGTGCACGTGCACAACCAAATGTCTTGCCTTCAAACAATGGTCAGTGTTAGTGCTAAGAGCAGTCCTAGCTCTGCTCTAATTTACTGTATTGTGCTAGACAGTGTTTTTGCTTTCTGCTCTGTCATGATTAAACTTATTTAGGCATGCTGTACAATGATTTTACGTTTTGTCAAACCACGCTTAATCTTGCTTAAACATGCTGTATAGCTTTTTTTGTTAGCATGCTTGATTAGTGTGCGATATTCCTATCTTAATCATGAATATGTTTAAGCATGTTTAAGTAAAAACGCTTTTGCTTCTAGCAGTTTTGCTAGTTATGTGTGCGCCCAGCCCAAGGGATCAAAGTTCGGTAATGGCCTACCTTATTAATGACTAATAAATGAAATGGCAAGCTATAAATATCCAGGCAATACTAAGTGTGTCCTTAGAAAGTGAGTGACCACATGTAGCTGGTGGCATAAAGGAAGGGAATTGTAGGAGTAAATTAACAAAACAATTAATAAATGTTAAGGGTGTGGAGAATATAAAATTAAGGGGAAAGAGAGGTGTATCTAAGAAATGCAAGAAGCTCAAGGATGATATTAAAAGTGTATGGATGTTGTTTAAAGGGCCTAAGAAAAGTTTGTTGGGCGTTGCAGGATGAATTATATAGGACTATTAGTGATCAGAGGATTTGGAAAGAGACATCATGGTGGAACCACAGTATGAAGGAAGCAGTGGAGTAGATTAATAAAGCTTTCAGTAGTTTTAAGAAGAGCAATATGGAAGTAGGAAAAATAGAAGGTGAAGAATGATATAGAAAAGCGAGTGGTATGAAAGTCAAAGGATTGGATGGAAAAATTGAAATAAATGATAAAAAAAGGAAATTAAAGGAATTGAGAATATGGAACAGAAGGTGAGAAAAAAGACAAGAAGTTAAAATGATGGATGAAGAAGGAAGAACACTTAGGGTAGGAGAAGAAATAAACTAGCTATATATGAGATATTTTGAGAAGTAGTTCAACCCTACAGAGGGAAGGGATGAGAAATGACCTGAAACGGAAGTGTGCGTTTTTGTATTTTTTCTGGGTGGTGGTTCCTGTAATCCAAGATGAAGAAATATCTTTGTTGGAGGATTGTCATATAATTTGTTACAAGAAATTCAGGTGAAACTCTGGCATTGTCCGAATATTATTTAAAAAGGTAAACAGCAGTTATTGGCTAGTATTTTGAGTTCCTTCACTTTGTAGCTCTGGGATGCCATTCCTAAGTCTATTAGTGGAGGACGTGCATTGGAAGCTCGTGTGATGTAGTGACCACGCACGTTTCAGGCAAATTTTTAATCACCACACTTCGGGAACAACGGCACATTTTCATCAAATATTCTAATTCATGGTTCAGTGAATTTTTTTTAGAATAAAAACAATGGCCAAGAGCTTGCCAGATGTTACTGGAAGACCTAGAATGGATAAGTCTAGGAAGAGGTACAGTACGGAAACTGTTTAGTACATTTGTTTAAGATATTTTTTAAGTTCATGTAACAGAAGCCCAAGATAAAGGTAGATACACCTCCGGTCTTCCTGCGCTGGCTTTGACCATTGCATGATTGACAGTCAATCAAACCACACGTTTTAGGGACAAAGAGGGAATAGTTAGTTTCCTACTGATGATACACGTATCTCAGGAAACAAATCAGCTATATCAAATCATCTGGTGCCGTTTGAATTTTCAGTCCTGTCTATAGCTAGTTTTTTTTATGATCATCACTTGGCGATGTACCACAAATCATTTTGAAATCAGTTTTTTCAATTATAGGATTAAAATAATTTAAATGTCCTCTAAATTAACATTCAAACTTTGTTAAATAAAGGAAGACGACATCAATGTCTAACTTTTATAAATGTCTATATTAATTTAGTTCATGTACCTAGATCTGAAGGTGTTGTATGAAGGAGAGTGCTGTCGGGTAAAAGACCTGCAAGAAGGACTGTCCAAAAGACTACAAGCCTGTGTGTGCAGGAGATGGCATCAACCCTCCAGAGACGTTCTGCAACACATGTGAACTGGAAGTACAAAACTGCATCAGTGAGAAAGGTGCAGTATAATTTAGGTCTAGATTAATCACAACTTATATTAAATCCATTTGAATGGTATAGATAAATTTCATTTAATTGATAAATAATAAACTTATTATTCTATTTGAAAAAATAATGACAATTTCATAAGATATAATATATCTTACATTTTAATTTATATGTACATTTTTTTACCATAAAAGTTAGCAATATTATAGGGGCTAATCATAAATTACACCACATCACCAAGAAAGTAAATCCAAGAAAGTTGAGATTTCTACCTTTCAGTTTAATAGGACGATATGAATGGTAGAATAATTCCTTCTACACCAGTGTGAATGATTGTTGATTGTGTAACGATATTCAAGACCAAGTTTTGACCAGACAAGTGGTCTCCACCAAGTTTTGTCCTGAGCCTTCCCCTTCAAATCCCACTCCACACCCACTTGCTTGACATCTCTGACCTCCTCATCACTCCATCTCGTTCTGAGTCGCCCCAGATGTCCTCGAGTGTTAGGTATGGCATCCATTGCAGTATAAGACTTATTTTTATTTGCCTACTAGCTACACGCTCAGCTCATCTAAGTGTGTTTGATCTAACTTGTTGTATTTCATCTAGGTGCTTCATCAACTCATATTTCATGGCACTTTTCACTTCTATATCCATCTTTCAATCATATTGGACCCCATATTTTTCTCATGACCTTTCTTTTAAAGGCCCTCAGTCTCCCCCTATTCCTATAGGTTGTATCCGATGTCTAAAAGCTATACAAGACTACCGGACACACGAGAGAGGTGTATGTCTTTATCTTTGTTCTCTTGGAGATATTTCTGTAGCCAAGCAAAGAATATAAACTGTAGTAGCTCCGGGATCCAGCCATTATTCTTTCGTTCAGCTTATCCTTGATGTCGTTACATCAATTGAATCAGCATTCAGGATATCTGATTCTCTCCACCTCTGTCAGCTTCTAATATCCTGCCTTTACAGTTCCTTCATACTTTCTTCTCCTTGAAAAGGTCATAACCCACGTTTTATCTCTAATGACATGTAGCCCAGCCTTTTTGGTGTTCCTCTCTAGTTCAAAGACAATCCCTACAATCTCCTTATTCTCCTCAACCATTAACACAATATTGTCAGAAAATGCCAACCATCTATGCTTTTCTTTCATCATAATATAATTCCAGACCTTTCTCCTGTCCATTTTCCAAATTAGATTTTATAAAACCAAGTTGAATATTACCGGTGATATCGCGTCTCCTTGTCTTACTCCTTTTTTTTATCTCCAATTTTTCTAAGAACAATCCTCCATACTACTTCTGTCATACCTACACAAGCCCTAATCATCCTCCGTATTTTTGGGGAAATATTTTTTTCTTGAAGCACCATATACATGCTGTATTTGTGGATGATATTATACGCGCTAGAGAAGTCCAAACAAATCATTTAGCTTTACTTGTATGCCCATCACCTTTACCATAGCTGTCTTATTGTTATGATTTGACCCACCATACTTTAGAATACCCTGAAGCCAGTTTGGTACTCTCCGACTTCTCCTTTGATGAGAGGCTAAGATTGTCGTCTTTATAAGCGAGATTATTTTGTACGTTATGTTCTGCAGTGAGATAAATCTATAGTTGTTTCATTCCATCTTGCGTGTCTTTTTGTGAACCGGGATTGTAATTGCCGTGACCATTCTTCAGATATATTCTCCTCTCTCCAGATCGTTCTGATTAGCTCAAATATGTCTCGGTGTAGTCTTTCTCCCCTTTCTATGATCATCTTTGCCGTTACCTGATCATCTCTAGGAGCCTTTCACCTCTTTAACCTTCTGGTCCTTTCTCCTTATATTCTCTTCCTTCTTTTAAATCGTCATCGGTGACCTGGTGGTCTAGGGGTAAGGGGTCAGACTTCTGTGCTGGCGGCCGGGGTTCAATCCTCGGTCCAGGTACTGATTTATCTGATTACCAAACCCTTCCTTCACCTCTGACAAGACATCTTGTAAATGTGGGGAATGCCAGTCCTCCACCGTGGTTCGGATTCCACGTTAAACTGTAGGTCCTCCATTTCATCTCGCAATCACCCTACCGTTACACATTAGCGTAAGTGCGTATAGCCCGAACGGGTAGTAAGACGCGGTGCTAATAATAATAATAATAGTAATAATAATAATAATAATTTTAAATCATCGCCATTCCATTCACATTTTTCTTAGAGTTCGTGATAAATCAGAATATTTCTGAAATATTCTTGATATAGATGAAGGCATCTATAATCAAATACACGTGAAATGAAGGAAAGGATTTATATTTTAGTGTCCCACAGTTTACGAATATCAAATAAGATGCGCAAAATTATACAAATTTGATTTTTTTTAGATAATTATATTTGATATAATCATCAAACTCTAATCATAATGAACACAATGTGAACCAACTTAGTTAAAACAGCAATTTTGTATATTTCATCATCTACGAATACAATAATAAAATAACAATTAACATTAAAACAAACTTTCTTAGTTTTGGAATTTTAAGTTACTATATTTTCCTGCTTTGAATCATTTTATCTTCATTTTTATTCTTTTATCAAGTTTCCCATTATATATGTTTTGTAAATTGCTTGAATTTACTAGCAAAGAATTTTCACTCCAGTTTTCAGAATACTAAAATAATATAAGTCTCATATTAATTTTGTACACTATTGTACACTGTTTACATTCACATTAGGAGAGTCCACATTCCTCCTAAGTCCCGTTTTGAGAGGGGAAGAAAGTATTATAAAATCAATATTCTTTTTATTCGTGCAGATCAAATTATAATTTGTTGGGCCTTCTTTACTGTAATAATGTGCATTATTTCACAGCTTTGCTAGGTTTTTTTTTTCGTTTTTGAAATTTGAAAGTCATTTTGTACCAATTTGAATGTAATTATAATGGTATTTTTTGAAAATTTAAAGTATATTCTTACTAATTTTAATGTAATGGTCTTTTTTCAACAAATTTCAGATCATAAAATTCTCGACTCGGCCAATGATGGATTTTTGCATACACAATAGTAAACATCAAAATAATAATTAGAAAGATTGCTTTAAGAATACTTAATAAAAAAAATCATGTTTAAAATGTAGTATAAATCATAAATGGGGTAATATAATGATAGCCAATTACAATATTTGAATTATTTCTTTTTTAAAAACATAATATCTCAATGCCATAGATCATACTTAAAATTATCGTTTATTGGTTCCTACAAATAAAACCTCAGTGATATCGACTATAATACAAAACTTTATAAAATGAAATAATATCATTATTCGTTATATCTTTTAACACAATACATTTAATAAAATTACGAGTTCTTAAGTACTAAAATCAATCAATGCAGAGTGCATATTAGAGCTTAGTATTTAATTATGGTTCTTTATTTAAACATATTATTCAAAACCAATGTATTAAATTTAGCTATGCCTCCAAATACTTAGAATGATTTCAAATAAATCTAACAATTTTCAGCTAAGTCTACAAATTTGCTCTTAAAACATATTTTATAATTAATATAAATAAATTAATACACATGATAATTCTCAGTAGAGGTCAGTGGTTCGAGACTGTCTTGTGGTGAGACTGGTCTAGTTATTTGGTTCTTGAACAGAAAGGTCGTATTTTACTCTCGTCCGAGCATGAAAACTTAATATAAGTTTCGATACCAACTGCCAACTTTGCACAAGAGGCAGGAACCAACAGGAGGGGGTACAGGGGGGGGGGTTCTAACTCCCTAACAACAACAAACACTTCCATTGGCCTCCTCCACAACTTTGCACAAGAGGCAGGCAACAACAGGAGGGGGTATAAGGGGGAGCGGGGTTTTCACACTCCCTAACAACAACAAACACTTCCATTGGCCTCCTCCACAACTTTGCACAAGAGGCAGGAACCAACAGGAGGGGGGATATAGGGGAGTTTCACACTCCCTAACAACAACAAACACTTCCATTGGCCTCCTCCACAACTTTGCACAAGAGGCAGGCAACAACAGGAGGGGGTATAAGGGGGAGCGGGGTTTTCACACTCCCTAACAACAACAAACACTTCCATTGGCCTCCTCCACAACTTTGCACAAGAGGCAGGAACCAACAGGAGGGGGGATATAGGGGAGTTTCACACTCCCTAACAACAACAAACACTTCCATTGGCCTACTCCTCAACTTAAATAAGAGGGCCATAACAAAAGTAATGTATCATTATATTCAAAATATAATATTAGTTTACCATTCTCTTGGGGGTAAGATTGCAAAGTATTTCCCCACCCTCTCCTTCCCCGGCAGACTGGAGTCCTCATCAGAATGGAGTGTTTAGTAGTCAAGGGTGGGACAATATAATGGCACAATCCATACGTAGCTTATGGAATATTCGAGAAGGTGGGATGAATTCTCTGATGAACATCTTAGTGAGCTCAACACCTATTATGGACTGAGAGCTTGGTAAGGTAGTGAATGCCCTTAATACTCGTTGGGCATTTCGTCATAGACTAATTGTTTTATTTTAAATAGCTGTTTGTGATTTTGGGTCACGTAATCACTTAGTTTATTTCAGTAATCATTTTCAATAAATAAACAATTGATATTTTGTGTTAATTTCCCTCTAACAACTATATAATAGACCACACTCTCAAACCCATCAACAAGATATAGGACATGGTAATAGACCACACTCTCATACCCACCAACAAGAGATAGGACATGGTAATTAGACCACACTCTCATACCCACAAACAAGAGATAGGACATGGTAATAGACCACACTCTCATACCCACAAACAAGAGATAGGACATGGCAATAGACCACACTCTCATACCCACAAACAAGAGATAGGTTATGGTAATAGCTAAACGAACAAACCCCGAGATTTACGATTGCCAAAACGGGATCGGTACTAATTTCACGTTAATAGAAGATAATAGCATCGTTTCGTGTAACCTAAAAATATTAAATCTAACTATTGTAGCAGAGACGTAATTACTGTAGTTCATGTTTAAAATTCTAGTGTTAGTAGGACAAATATTTAAAAACTTAAGCAATTCAGATTAAAATGATTTTAATAACTACAACTAACTATTTTCCTTAATATTTTTAATTAATTATTATAAAGTTCTATTAAAAAACTCTCAATACTCGTATTTAAATAAATAAAAGCCTATTGCTATTAAATTATGTTTGTATATCCTCTAGAAACCGCCTCACCCAGTTGTTGATTCACAACTTCAATAACACACACCATATAAGGTTGACACGCTTGTACATTTATTTTTATCCATATTTCAAGATTTTTTTCCTTTTTTTTTCGACCGTCTCTTACTACCCGTTCGGGTGATACGCTTATGTTATAATTATTACTCTAATGTGCGAGATATTAGAAGGGTAGAATCAAGATGGGGGGCAGATGCGTTTTCGTGGAGGGAAAGTGGAAAGCCATTTATTAAAGACCGCCTTCAGTGCTCCCGACTGGGATCAAACCCCAATCACCTCACTATCGGCAGTCAGTCTATTGCGAGAGTAACGCCTCAGACCATGCTGACACCGAAGCGGGTGCCTACTGATTGAAATTATATCTTAAGCCATTAAAAGCAAACCAAAGAGTCTCATGACGACGACTTTATTGTGACTTTATTGTGACAAACATAAATAAGTACCTGTACTAATTGTACATATTCTAAAATAAAACTTGATTCGTTTAGAGCTCAAACATCAGTTTGTATTTGTGTGTGTTTGTATGTGAAATAGATCTGAAGGTGTTGTATGAAGGAGAGTGCTGTCGAGAAAAGACCTGCAAGAAGGACTGTCCAAAAGACTACAAGCCTGTGTGTGTTTGTATGTGTACCTAGATCTGAAGGTGTTGTATGAAGGAGAGTGCTGTCGAGAAAAGACCTGCAAGAAGGACTGTCCAAAAGACTACAAGCCTGTCTGTGTCTGTATGTATTAGATCTGAAGGTGCTGTATGAAGGAGAGTGCTGTCGGGAAAAGACCTGCAAGAAGGACTGTCCAAAAGACTACAAGCCTGTCTGTGTTTGTATGTATTAGATCTGAAGGTGCTGTATGAAGGAGAGTGCTGTCGGGAAAAGACCTGCAAGAAGGACTGTCCAAAAGACTACAAGCCTGT
>CABFVX010003555.1:0-34125 GCA_902151425.1 Timema shepardi | reverse complement strand
GGGGTTCAGAACAGACAGAGAGAGACGAGCAACATTGAGGGAGGGCGCATCACAAGCTTCTTGGACTTGGGGCATCACTGAAGACGCTGAGTGGTTTAACCGGGACGAAGTGGAGGAGCCTTTAGAAGTAAGCCAAAGCTTGAGTGGCCTTGAGTGGCCTTAAGTGGCCTTGAGTGGCCTTGAGTCGCCTTGAGTGGCCTTGAGTGGCCCAGCCCCACAAATAGAAATATGAGCATTTAAAGTGTTGAGAAGTGGATACAAGTACCTTAGTCATCGGATTAAATTGAGTTTAGGGTGGGTTTTTTAATGAATATAATATTCATATACTTACTAATAATACCTTTTGTATAATTTCAATTAAAATTAAACTTAAACTTTAAATTGTATAATGTCATAACTTGTTTTAATTTTACCTGTTCAATAAATTTAAATGCATTGTATACCAGCGTCAATAGTCAATTATTTCGCAATAGTAATTTACACCTCAATTTTAATAATTACCAGCAATTTATAAACTGCATGGCTTTTTAATTCTTTTATCAGTCTATAAGAAAAATTGCATAAAAAAAAAGAATGGTTATTCCTGTGAACAAATTTAAAAAATTCAACAAACCTTACGTAAGCAAAACGTAGAGGTTTAGGCATTTGATTAATTTTGCTTACAAGGGTTGGAGGGGCTAAAAACGACCAGAATTTGCTTACGTAATACTTGAATGCTCCCTTTGCTGCCGGTGTTTTGAATTTGTAAAAGTAGCCTACATTACCTCCCAATCGAGCAATACTACCTCAGGCTAAGTATGGTTATCTACGAGGTTGATGGTTGTCTAGAGCCGTAATAATATAACTTAGGTGCTTTGTGTTAAATACCCGCACTGACTTGTCTTCAAACGGGGAACTTGAGCTCACTAAATAAAACATAGAGATAATATCTTGATCAAACAAGTGTAATATATTTCATTTTATAATCCTGAATTTTGTAAAAGCGATTTCCCACTATGTTTAGATTTGACTGTGATATGGGAAGGTGCTTGTGATTCGCCTCCGACGTGCCCCAAAGTGTGCTCCGCTGATTACAAGCCCGTGTGTGCAAAGGACTGCGACAATCATATGTTGACGTTCAGCAACCTGTGCATGTTGGAATCGTACAACTGTTGTCACGAAAACAGTAAGTAGCAATCATGAGTGGACAGAGTGATACAGCAGAGTTCATATAGAGAGAAACTGATGTAGGGACAGCTTTAAGATGAACCATAATCCTGCCTCACAAAGAACTTACGTACAGTGAACACGACGAAAACAATGATCCCTTTATGACGAGCATGTTAAACATGAGTCATTAAACAATTGCACATTTGGAAGGGCTTTAATCTCTGAGTATTGACACTAACGAACCTCAATGCCCAAGGACGCTACCTGGCTCAAAGAGCGCAGGTAATCTCCCATAAGGCCGAGGATTTGCTGTATAGAGCCTTATTATACATTTAAAAATAATCCTACAACATCTCTATATCATGTTAGAACAAATTTCTTCAGACTGTTTCGGATTTGTAACTAAGGTCAGCTAGATAGACACACATAAATGATTGTTAGATCCGTTTTTTGGATTTGGACAGATATAAAATGGAAAGTTTCATCAAAATCAAGAGGTGAAAAATTTCATGAGTTGCATCTTTTTGAGTCAATTAATTTTTAAACCACTTGTACATATGGTCACACAGTCGAGAGTGTCAGACCAACGAAAAACTCTTGCTCTCTTTATACATATATATATAGAGGGTTAATGGGTATTTGAGGGAAGTATTTGGGGCGTAAATAGTAGATTTCAAAACAACACAAAAGTCCATATGAACATTATTATGTTATGTACTCGATAGTTCCCAAGTTACCAGCCCATGTCACTGTGCCAAATGCTGGTCACTCCTGTTTGTGTACAAAGTGTGGTAAATATAAACGTGGAGTGTGTTTCTAGGCCTATTTCACTGTTGATATCCAATGTACCTCGGATACCATACACTAGAAATACCACTAGTTGGAGTAAGTCCAATTTGTCTCTTCAAAAGATAATGTGATCATGAAGGCTTATTCAAATCGTTAAATGCATCTAATGTCTGGACTTTCTGAGTGTAATACGGTGACAGTGTGACGGATGTACGCGGAACACCTTTCAAATCGCAATCTGCCAAATAAGAAGACGTTTCTGAGAATGAACGAGTGGCTGGGAGAGAGCGGTTCATTCCTTCAAGTAGGATGTACGCTCGTCAGTTCCACGTAACGTGAACTGCGGTTTTGGGGGAGCAGGTTCTCACTCAAATTTACAGAATCCTGATTACAGCAGCTGAATGACAGTGACACCAGAAACATGGGGCATAGAAGTGTTTTGGATATTTTACGGGAACAACTGCTTCACCCGTATCACATTCAGAGAGGACAAGCATCTGCTGATGTTGGTTTCCCACCACGATTGGAGGTTTCTACAAGTCACGTGTGGTATCGTCTTGATCAGCACTTTGTAGCATCTGCAGATGTTGGTTTCCCACCACGATTGGAGGTTTCTACAAGTCATGTGTGGTTTCGTCTTGATCAGCACTTTGTAACATCTGCAGATGTTGGTTTCCCACCACGATTGGAGGTTTCTACAAGTCATGTGTGGTATCGTCTTGATCAGCACTTTGTAGCATCTGCGTGGTTTCCACAACAACAATCCCTGGAATGCCGAGAATCCGCACAGCACTGTGGAACTGGGCCACTAACAATATATTAATATTAAGGTTTGAGCAGGAATATTTGATGACAAATTAGTCGGACCCTGCGTGTTAACTGGTCGCTTCCCAGGCCAATATTACTTTAACAGTCTGCAACAACAGTTAAATGTACTACTCGAGAACGCACCATATGATCTGATATGCCATATGTGGTATGATGACGTGCCACCACATAAGAGTAGAGTGGCTAGAGCCTCTTTGGTTGAGTGGTTTCTCACGAAAGTGGATATCATGCAGTGCAGGGCCAATCACCTGGCTTCACGCTCCCCTGATATCAATCATTGGACTAGTACCTATAGGTACATATCCAGGCCACTGTTTGCACAGCACCTGTTCCGGGCATTGCAATTCTTCGCCTGAGTGTGGGACAAGGTTGACAGAAGATCACACCTGGGGTGATGGAACGGGTCAGACAGGAGTGCATTTAGGCACATTTTGAGCACCCCCTGTAATTGATAAATCACTGCTGGCACACAGCCAGGACTGCAGATAATTGAACAGGGGTGTAAAAAGTAGGGTTTTTAACAATTCCAGCATAAGCTTGGAAATAATTTTCTCGACAACAATTGAATACAGGGCATAACGTCCATATAGAATTTTTGTGTTGTGTTTACCAATCACACCTCAGTTACTTCCCACATAAAATCGATACAGCTTGTAGGCCTATACATGGGGATGAATGAAGGAAGAGTTTTAAACGTATAAAATGGATCAAGCCATTTTATTTTCCCCAAGAAAACGTGTTTATACCAAATCAAAGATAATGCAATTTAAGTTTTACATATGTATATAAAATGTGTATCAAAATATATACTATTAGTTTTAATATTTCGAAATATCTACATTTTCATCTTCATAAACTTGATTGTTTGAGGCTGCTACACCAAAACAAAGTAAAGTAAAGATGTAGCAAGAAGTATTAGTGTTTGAAGATCATGGTCTCAAATAAATAGAGTAAACTATCCATCTACCATAGCATGGTAAACTATACATCTGCCATGGCATAGTAAACTATCCATCTGCCATGGCATGGTAAACTATCCATCTGCCATGGCATGGTAAACTATCCATCTACCATAGCATGGTAAACTATCCATCTGCCATGGCATAGTAAACCACTGAGCGAGACAGACAAGGTAGTTAATGGACGCTGAAAAAAACTAAGGTAATTTTTTAAAGTAAAGATGTAGAGCTGCAATGCAGTTACAATTTAAACTGTTTCACTAGAGAAGTGGAAATAAATTTTGAGTAAAATCACAATTCTCAAAATATTTCCGTTTAGAAAGTATATTTTTGTTATTTTTTCAACTTAAACATCCCGTAGACTATCTATTAAGGAATAAAAAATTATGAGATCAGATAAATTTGGATAGAATAATTCTAAATATATTCACGTATTTTAGTAAAATTTGGGGCAAATTAATATTATGCAAATTTACTTATAAATGTATAGTAATTAAAATTTAATTTAAAAAAAATTTAATAGCCAGCTAAACGAGTCTTCTTTAATATGACCTTTAATATTAATGATTTGATTTCTTCATTCAAAACTTATAACGCTTTTGTGTAATCCCTGCGCGATCAAAGCTGCAAATTGGACTTGAGTACCTAGCCACGGAGATCACGCTATGAGCGTTGTTTTTAAAAACATCTATACTTAAAAAAAACATACAAAAGTACAAAAATTCTATGTTAAATTTACTCCTTTTTTATCTGACAGAAGAGTTGATTAAATTATGAATTTTTGAAGAGTAAACAATATCATTCTACTCCACTATTTCTTCTAGAGATTGAAAGAGGACAACTTTTCCGCTATAAATGGTTCATTCTGATGTGTACGGACCTTTATAGATATGAACACCCAGTATGACCGCATTTATCTCTCAAAACACATAAATAAGTACCTAAAAAATGCAAAGACTACAAAAACTAGACTGATACTTATACTGGAAACAAAATAAATATTCTGTAAAGTGATAATGAAAGATCGGAATACTGCAATATACAATTTGATCCATAGTCTCATCAGAATAATGGGACAAATGAGATGAAAACAGAACTCTTCTTGAAAATACAAGATGTGTTTTGATCCTCCTCATTCAATTTTTGCAGAAGTTATAAACATTACAAACCATCTTAGCATTTTAACTACTTTTAGACTTATAAATATTGTTAGGATATTCATTTTCGGTGAGGCATTTACGAGCTTATATGTCTAAGGCTTTAGATCTAAAAAAAAAATCCCAAATGAAATGACTTTGATGCTAACGCATTCAAAGTGATTTTTGTAGACTATTCAGAAATTACTAGAACATACAGAATCTGGATGCCAAATCTGAATTAAATTAAAATCCCGAGATATGTTAGGAAATTTTCTAAAGCAGGTGTCCATGAAACAAAGACTACTATATCAAAATGATGAATCTAATAGTGAAATAACATAAAAACAATTAAGTTTATCCCTATGTCAAGAAGCTTACTCAAACCCTGAGAGATAACAAGACTATAAAAAGGAATCAAATAAAAAGAATATGAATTGCCACCAGTAGAACTTATTCCATCTAGAATTCAGCGTGAAAAATTTGTGACAAGATTTGGGGTGTCCGATGTGGTTTCACGCCAGACATAGACCAGATAATTGTATTGCAACAAATAAATGAGAAGTGTATGACTGTAAGGGAGAGAGAGAATATTGTTCATTATTGATCTAGATAAAATGTATGATTGTGTGAACAGGAGTATGTCATGGAATGCAGTGTGTGATCTAGTAAAGCGTACTTTAGGATTGTTGGAGCTTTGAGCAAATGGTTTGACATTGAACAGAGCGTTAGATAAGATTGTGCTATATCTTTATATATAAATGTATGAGGAATTCTTGTGAGGAGGTGCTTGTTGTACAATTGGACATTATATATGTGAGATTGCTGCTATATACAGATGATGTCATATTAATGGCTGAGATTAAAGTGACTTGCAGAATGCATTAAATCGTTTTATTGTGGTGATAAACAGAGTATATATTCGTATAAATAATATCTTCAGAATTAAGGTTATAGTTTTGGATAAGGATGAAACAGGAAATGATTGTCAACTTAGTATAGATGTAGAACTGTAAGAACAAGTGAATGGGTATGTGTATAAGGAAGGTATGGTCTGTTAAAACGGAAGCATGGACGGTGAAATCGACAGACAAGCGAGTGAATGCATCTCTGAGAGTATAGTAGTTAGATGTATGTGATTTATTGCAAATAATGCAGTATTGTAGTATATAAAATGTGTTAAAGTTGTTGAAGCTGGAATGAGATAATACATGTATGTGGGAAAACTCATATGGGCAGAGTCAATAAGTAATGGTTATTGAAAGAGTGCATTTTGAAGGGGAATATAATGGGTTAATGTAGAAAAAGCGTCTGACGTTTGTTTGGGAATGTTGAGAGGATGAGTATGGATCGAGTGACGTAGCAAATATGTAAAGGTAAGGTAGAGTGGGTGGATCATAAATAAGGGGTAGGCCATGTAAGTCTTGGCTAACTGTTAGAGAGAGATGGATGTGTGAAAAAGAGAACGTTAAGAGTTTTAAGTACAAATGAGCACGCATGACTCGGTGTATGCATGTTGAAGCGAAAGTAGTATGTAAGAAAGGTAAGTGTGGAGAAAGTTATTGAGGATGGATTACGTACGGAAATGTTTTATGATATATATATATATGCACACTTTCTTGCCTACCTTGTAAGGGAGAGGCATGATTAAAAATATATGTATATTCTTTGATATCTTGATTGTGGAATTCAAGAATTCCTTCAAGGCCAGCATATATATAAATGGAATGAGGTTATAAAAGATTAAATTAGACTATACCTAAATGATTATATATGGGTTCTATTAAACACAAGTGAGGCTACTAATGTCATTTGTTCAAAGACGGTTCTAAAAGTAAAATTTAATTTAAATAGTGAACTATAAGGAATGAAGATTAGACTAGTAGCCAGATGATTCGCACAACGTCCTGAAATGAATTATGAAGGTACGAATAAACTTGTTTAAGAATTTAGTTCGGTCATAGCTATTCATGGTTTAACAGTTGAAGAAAAGAAAAAATCACACACACACACATATATATATATATATATATATATAAACTGGATATATCAAAAGCATTTTTTGAATGGTGAAATCGACAAAGCCATTAATATATATGTAAAGGCCAAACTCTCTCAATAAATCTCTCACTGTAATTATTATTTAGAAAGGGTAAAATGTAAACAAAATCTTGTATTTGAAGGTCAAGAAGAGGAAGAGACAGAATTGTATCCATTTGTAACAGTATCCATTCCAATGTTTCTCAAACAAGCAACCATAAAAAAAAAATCAGAATTTTATTCACTGAAACTACACCCACAAAATGCGGAACTATATCTTTTTGAAATGGTATCAATTCCAGTTTTTATCAAACTACCAGTCTTAAAGAAAAATCAGAAATACATCCACTGGAATTATATCCAAATAAAATTGGATCTGAATCTATTTGAAATTATATCAATTCTAGTGTATCCAAGCCAACTTTAACTAGCTCAACCTAACCTAACACATGGTATCCACTCCAAATTAAAAGAACATGACTCCACTCCCTCGCATAGTGACCCTTGTATCTATGTCACAACAAGGGGAAGCAAAATATCTGTACAGTCTATGTTTACGATATCTTACTTTTTTGCTAAACAATCCGAGGCAGAAAAAGTGAAGCAAGATTTGATGCAAGCCTTCAAGAATAGGAATATTGGTCAACTCCAGAACTGTTTAGGGATAGAATTTTCCCAATGGAATTGAATCATCAAAGTATACCAGGTCAAATATATTGAAGAGCTGCTACAAAGTCTGACATCTCACATGTCATAATCTATTCAAGCCTATTTATAGAGTGCTTTTGGAAGGAATATTGGTTAGCTGCAAAACGAGTATTGCAATTTATAAAGGTTACAAAAGACTTATCACATCATTTTAAGAAGACAGGTGAATCTATTCTAGGTTTTATACATGCTAATTAAGGAACTTATACAACTGAACAGAAATACTGCTCTGACTATTGCTTTAAGTATGTAGGTTAAACCATCAACTGGGAGTCTAACAATTGGCGTTCTCAACCGCAGAGGGGAATACAGGTCTTTAATGGAGGTGGTTAGGGAAGCCATTCACTTAAAGCAACTTTCCATTGGCATAGGCATACCCTGCAGTAATACCACAATATTTAAAGATAGCCACCCAGCCCAAAATCTTTCTATGAACCCAATTATTGGCTAATGATCTGGACATAAATATTGCAATTAAATAGAATTTCATCAGAGTAAATAAAACCATGAGGATGTCATAGGGGCATATTGCCAAACTAAAGAAACAGGTGTTGACATCCTCATCCGGACTTTTTCTGGAAGGTAGAAGTCAGAAACAACTTGGACCTAGGTGTAAAGGGTTCTTGTTCGAGTGGAGGAGGGTTGTCAATATTTTAAGTTATCATGACACAAATACAACAATTTGTGATAGACTTACTTTGGTTATGGTTTCTATATTCATTGTTTCCATGACAACGTTTAGTTTAAGCCATCTTTGTGTTTTAGCAATTTAAGAGTATTTTCTTAACGTAAATTATTTATTCTCTCAATGTACAATAATCAAAAAAGAACATTTTCATCATCTTTAATGATTTAATGTATACATATTGAATGAATTAAAAATATGTACATACTATTCAGATCAGTTGTGTTTGTATAAATTGTGCTTAGCTAATATAGTTTGTTGTGCTGTTGTTGTAGAGTACGAGATTCTGTACGAAGGCGAGTGTAAATGTCAAAAGGAATGTACCTCAGTGAACCATGTTAAATACGAGCCTGTATGTGCTGGGGATGGCACAGTTCCTGCGCAGACATTCTCAAACACATGGGATCTAAGAGTCTACAATTGGTTGAACAACAAGAGTACGTCACAAACCTTTGTTTAAAACGTCCTTTTACATTTAAGTTGAACTATTAAAAGTAAATTTGGTGAATCTATTATAGGTTTTATATATGCTGATCAAGGATTTTATACAACTGAGTATAAATTATTCTCTGACTATTGCTTTAAGTATATTAGCCCCATGGCTTCTTTGGTGCTGACTGACAGCTCACACCTCACTTCTGACAGTCAACATTTAGGTATATACAGTAGCCCCATGGCTTCTTTGGTGCTGACTGACAGCTCACAGCTGACTTCTGACNAGTCAACATTTAGGTATATACAGTAGCCCCATGGCTTCTTTGGTGCTGACTGACAGCTCACAGCTGACTTCTGACAGTCAACATTTAGGTATATACATAAATTTTGACTGTCAGAAGTGACAGCTGCTAAACACATGTTTTTTTCATATAATTTGGTTCGGCGTGGGGATACGTAATTTGGTCTGGTAACTTTTCAAAGCTTTTAGCTGTCAGCTGTGAGCTGTCAGTCAGCACCAAAGAAGCCATTGGGCTACTGTATGTAGGTGAAACCACCAACTGGGAGTCTAACAATTGGCGTTCTCAACCTCAGAGGGGAATACAGGTCTTTAATGGAGGTGGTTAGGGAAGCCATTCATTTAAAGCAACTTTCCATTGACATAGCACCTATGTGAAAGAGGTTATTGTTCGTGAGGATGGTTGTAAATATTTTAAGTTATCAAGATATGAATACAACAATTTGTGATAGACTTTGTTTTGTTATGGTTTCTATATTCATTGTTTCCATGACATTTTAATAAATGTGGGTTTAATTAATTTCCTATAGCTATACTTTTTCACAAACATCAAAATGCCTTTTACATTAGTTATATATTTTATAATGAATGCAAACAATTATAATCTATAATTAAGTCAAGTTCATAGTCATAAATTAATTTTGTATTACATTCCTAATTTCGGGGGCCTATGATCGATCATGTTCCCAAATGGAAATGGAAATAAATATATATTACAGTAGGCCTAACTGTGTTTTGAAAATAAAACTATTTTAATAAAATAATTGAAATGACTTTCTATTAAAGATGTATGACTTAAAGTTTTTTTTGAAAAGGTTATTGTTTTGAACTTTATCAAGTCTGTATTTATTTATAAAACTGTATTATTTGACATAGTAAACTATTAGTTTTTACCAAGTGAAATATGATAATGATTGTATACAATGTGTTCAGATCTTATTGTGTTCTACGATGGCAAGTGCTGCCCTCAAATTGAGTGTCCAACACACTGCTGCCAGAACTATGACCCCGTGTGTGCTTCAGATGACGTGTGTGTGCCTGAGACCTTCAGTAACTTATGTTCCCTCAACAAGTACAACTGTTTCAATGGCAAGAGTAAGTACTAAAAATACTGCTCTCGTTACAGTAACCTTGGTAGGTTATACTCAAACAGCGCATCTATTTCTATACTAACAATATATTCTCCAACTAACAACTAAGCTAAAATCTGCTAACAGATTCATTAGAATTTTAAAGAAACACCTATGAGTGTTTATTCTAATTATTTATACCATTATTAAATACACATATAATTTCTTGAAATATAAATAACTCTTTGTAACTAGAATGTACACTCCGTCGAGATTGAATGGTAGCAACTTATGATTCACTGAGCCCGCGAGGTATGCTACACCTCCACACATGACTGCAGAATAGTTTGCCTAGCTACGCCCAAAGCCTATGTTAGAGAAGGCCTTAAGTCCTTAAATTATTTCTTGAATTTTGGGAAGAAGTGATGGGGGAGGGGTTTTTCTTTTAGCGATGCCAGAATGGGTTTGATTTAATAAATTAATTTTACTTTATTGTTCTGATAATGATAAAATCAATAATTAATATTTACATACTAAGTTAATTAATTATGTTTGCTCTCATTAGCATACGAGCTGGTATTTTTTTTAGCTATTAAAAGTTTAACCACGTCAAACGTTATTTGGGCACTGTTGCCCACATTGTTTGGTTTTACATGGTAACATAAAGCAAGTCTCCCATTTCCAGAATCTTCATTACTGTTTATAGCCAATTATAAATGTATTAATGATTAATTATTATATTCCACACATGTAACGTAAAATAACAGATTAACCCTAAAAGGTTTTTACTTTATTTGCAAGAAGCAGAGTTAAAAAAAACTTCTGAAATTTAAGGGTCCCAATCCTGATTTAAAATATTTTATATTATTTCAAGGTGGACAAATAAAATATATTGATAAAATTTTATCCATTGGACATAATTTAGTTATAAAAGTGAATTTATTTGTTTCTTCAAAATTATTATGACTGTGCCTAACTTTATGGGAGCATAGTTCAATTCCATACTTTATTTAATGTTACTATAGCGGCTATAATATAACTATTAGTAAAACGCTTTAATAATTAATACTTTGGTTGAGAAAAGGTGTGGTTTATTAAGATTTGCGTTGATTATTATTATTTTATAATAGATTTAATGTTTAATGTTAACTGTAATTATTTTTGTCAAATCTGTTCTTTACTAAATCAATTCTGGAAATCCAAACAATAAAGCTGGCCATGTCGTTGGCAAATAATAATACAATATCAGACTGAGTAGGTTTAATTAATAATTGAAAAGCAAGGCAAAATATTGTTTTGTTTTACGAGCTTAAAACCACTTTACATGATATCTCTGCTTTTTTAAGGTTTGGAATATAATTATATTCAAGTAAAAATATATTGTAGTTCTGTACTATATTTAAGAATATCTGTCTATAGCCAAGGACACCTGGAATTTGACAACTTATTGCGATGCATTTATTTCTATTCATCGTGATGTCTCCTAAGAGAGGAGTTAGCATACATACAGTCAGGGATTGATTATATTTTAAAGATATGGCCAGATTTATTTATCTCTGTAACCATTTAACCAATTACCGTGCGGTTTTTACTTTTTTACTGGACCAATATCCAGGAAGGTTTTAGCATTATTTGTGTATAATCAGGTGTTTCGGTGGGAGTCCCTGGAAATACTGATAAGCATAGATATAATGGATTTTGTGGATCAGCCGGAAGATGAAATTCCATTCTTCCGTGAAGGGGATAGTAAAATCCAGAGTGAACTATATGAGAATATTTATAAGTAACATAATATTACCTATTTCATCATATTTACTACTAATTACTGGGGGATAGTAATTAAAAAGATACAAATCAAAGGTGATGTAACTAAATTTGCTTGGAGGGAAGTTGGGAAAAAAAATTAGGAAAATGTGTCTCAATTTTCCCGGCCAGGACTAGAACCCTGTTTCATCCATCAATGAAAATAGACCACATAAGATTTTTTTTTGTCCACATGAATATCGAAGCAGTATAATATACATTATTTACCTTATTTCCTAGAATATTTATTATAATTTGTAATTTTGTTTAATATAAGATATTAAATATTTTATTATGTGAGTGTTTCGGGCAGATATCACACTGCTATATATTCTATTATTAGCTTGGGGATTTGTTTTTTAAGTTCAATCGATAATGTTTTTACCAAACTGAGATATCAACAACTCTCAGGCCCGACCCGGTGGCGTAGTTAGCTAACGCGCTAGTTTACTGTTTAGGTCGACAGACAAGAATGTGGAGATCGAGTTTCTAATCTCGCTCGGGTGAACCTGGGTAGTTGTTCCTAAGTGGTTTTACACTATTCCTCCACGTAAATGCGGGTTTCCTTCCTATATCTTCAACCTTTCCAATTCCTAACCCATTAGAGTAATTAGTACTTAGGCGTATTACCAAAACGGGTAGTAAGACGCGGTGCTAAAAAAATCTACCCTCAACAATTGCTTTAAACACTCTTTCCTTGTCCTATTGATTTAAGATTGAATATATGAAGGTTACCTAAGAAACAGTGAAGTTTTCCTGGCACTCAAACATATTAATAAATTGTTAGTTCTGTGTGTGCTGGCTGGCCGTGAATGTCTGCGTATAGGTGACGTCAGACCTAGTGACTAGCCAGGCAGTTCTCCCCAGCCAAACACCTTGCGAGACAGGTATTATCTATCAAGTAGGGCAGAGGTGACCAACAAACAACACTAATGGCCCACAAAGTCATTTTAATTTCCACCCTTAAGGTCACAGTAGATTAAATAAAAACAAATCTATTACATCAGTAAACCAATAGATCGGTTATTTTGGTCAACTTTGCTTGCTGCTAAAATTTTAATAGATTGCTTCATCTCCTATTCCAATCTCCAAATAGGCCTATTTTTTTACTGTCCACGATGGGGAAAGATAGCATTAAATAATTTATATTATACTGCTTCAGGGTGACCTGGCGGTCTAGGGGTAAGGTCAGACTCCTGTGCTGGCGGCCGGGGTTCAAACCTCGGTCCCGGCACAGATTTATCTGATTACCAAACCCTTCCTTCACCTCTGACAAGACATCTTGTGAATGTGGGGAATGCCAGGCCTCCACCATGGTTCGGATTCCACGTTAAAATATAGGTCCTCCATTTCATCTCACAATCACCCTACCATTACACATTAGCGTAAGTGCGTATAACCCGAACGAGTAGTAAGACGCGGTGCTAATAATAATAATAATAATAATAATAATAATAATAATAATAATAATAATAATAATATACTGCTTCAGTATTCATGTGGACAAAAAAATTATTATATGGTCCATTTTTAGTGATGGATGAAACAGGGTTCTAGTCCTGGCCGGGAATATTGAGACACGTGCAAATGTGGTTGCATCACCTTTAATTTGTATCTTTTTAACCATAATCCCCCAGTAATTAGTAGTAAATATGGTTGAAATAGTTAATATTATGTTACTTATAAATATTCTCCTATAGTTCAATCTGGATTTTACTATCCCTTTAACGTAAGAACGGAATTTCATCTTCCGGCTGATCCACAAAATCCATTATAGCTAGGCCTGTCAGTATTTACAGGGACTCGCAGCAAATCACCTGATTAAATCATGCTAAAACTTGCTTGGATAAATATTCTACAAAAAAAAAACCTACATTTAAATCGGTTAAGTGGTTCCATAGATATATACAAATATCCGGCTGGCAATTCACCGGGACTCACACCAAACCGAGCGATTTTAATTACTATTCTAAAAAATGCCTGGATAAATACTCTACAGATAAATCAAAACTACCCCACAGTAATTGTGTGGTTTCATAGATGAACCCAGATTTTTCAAACTGGGTTGTTTAGGTATTTCCCTTGAATACACAGTTTTCTGGAGTAATTGTTGCAGTACATTAGGTACTCCTCGTCAAGCCAGTAAGCTAACAAGCTTAATTTGCATTATTCTACCATGGTATAGCTTATAAGATAGGGCGGGCCATAGTGTAAGACGTCAAGGTAATGATGCTAGCGTTCACGACAAACGGAGTGCACACAAGCGTAACATATTTAGTCATGTCATGCCTACCAACCGTAAAACCTTAACTAACAACCATAACATACATTTACATTTTAACTATTACTTTTGTTCTTGCACCACTCCTGCTCTGACGGTGTCTATAGAGCTTGACACTGATGTCATGACACAATTATATTGGCATGTGTTGTTTTCGAATGTAAACTGACACACTTGTTATAACTCACGGTAAAAAAAAACTTTATCGATGACGAGTAATTTTTAGTGATTAAAAGGGTTAAACTGTGGCAGACCATAAGTAGGTTTTAGTAAAATAAAATGAACAGTTTTAATATATTAGTGAAAAATATTGTTAAATCTATTTAAATTGTATAACATTATATATATTGAAATTTTGAAACAAACAGTTTTATCCCTGTGACTCCATGGTGTTGTGGGGATTATTCTGTTTCCAGATCTTAAAGTGTTATACAAAGGAGCGTGCCAACATAAAGATTGCCCTACATCTTGTACCAGAGAGTATAAGCCTGTATGTGCAAGAGATAGCACTTGTGAACCACTAACCTTCGACAACGAATGTCTTTTGAAAATGTTCAATTGCGAAAACAATAAAAGTGAGTAAAAGTTTATTCGATTCTTATAATAAAGTATAGTCATAAATAACGAGCGTTACAAAAAAAAAATTCAAAGAATATGGTAAAATATTATATTCAAATCTGTTTTACTTAGAGTATAATGTAGACTATTTTTAAATGTATTAATAGGTGAAATACACATTATATATAAAAAATAAAGCATTCTAAAAATGTTTGGAGAAAATTAATGTTGGTGTATGATTTGTTATCTGTTGACAGATCTTCAAGTCATATTTGATGGGGAATGTCACCAATGTGTCGAGTGAAGATAAGTGAATTCGCCTGATTGGAAGACATTTATATCAGAGGATGGAAACAGTGTTCTTAAGTCATATAAATGCATACCTAATCATACCGTTCCCTAATTGGGTAGGCTAGAAACTCTGAGTTTAGCTAAAAAAAAAACTCCGAACTTAATCCATCCCCACTAATTTTCTACTCACGTCCCTATACCTGAATACTCCCAACAATATCCATACGCCGAGTCATACATTCTCCTTTCGAAAATAAGGGAACATGTTAAAATATGAGTGTTTGCTAATAGGCCAATATTAAAATGGTTATAAAATTAATTAATAATATCTGTTAAATTATGTAAAATTAATGTGAGATTTAAGTTTTAATAAATATGTTTATAATTAATTTACTAGTTAATGTTGATAATACTTGATCTAGTAGGTAAAACATAACTTGATCAACTGCTTTATATAACTTAAGAAATTCTGTACAGCTAAAATATTTGCAATCGAAATATTTATTTTTTATTTTTTAGAAACTTATATTACTAGAGTTTAATACAGCTTCAGGTGGTCTAGATAAAAACATTATTTTTTTTGGTAAGGTGAGATTTGAATTTGCAAAAACTATAAATGTTATTAAAAAATTACAATGGAAATTTAAATTGTGTTTCGTTTATAAATATATAATTATTTATGTTACAGTATCCCTTTATTAAAATTGTATATATTATATATTTTTATTATTATTCATAAGGTTTAAAAGCAAGTTAATTTGTATCATAAACAAACAAAATATAAAACATAGTAAGAATCCAAAAAAAAAGATGCAGGAGAAATATGATACGAACACAAAACTAATTAAAGTAAACTAGACCAAATTTAAAATCGTACCAAAACTTAAAAAATAGAACTCAACATGAAAGATGCGAATGATGAGAAACTCTCTAAGAGTGGTTTCAAATTGCATTAAATATAAGGTGGCTTTTAGACAAAATATATAAATACCCCAATATTACGAAACAGATATTTCAATAAAACTTCAATGCAAACGAATAGGTAAATAACTGCTACACTGCATTAAATTTAGCCAATTGTAGATATTACACCAATTAGAAATCTTCTTGTCCAATAAAATAAATGGTACTACACAGTAACACAAACATTATTGTGTTGTGCATTAAGGTTTGAAAACACATTTTACAAAATACGTTTTCCACATAGAACATACACAACTTATTCAAAATGGTAGCAAACTCTGGAGATAAAATTGTCAAATTACTTTTAGCAAATTTCAAAATTCTCAAAAAATTTAAATATTTTACACTTGATTTTTTAATTTGTAAAAATAAAAATAAATTTATATTTATCACTCAAAACTATTACCTATTTTGAACTCAATCTTTCAGACTAACTTTGAATAATTTCAAATTTTCTATAATTGGTCAATAAAAACTATCCTCTAATATAATTTATTTTAGAACCAAAAATGAATTATTATTTACTATGAAAATAATCTCCCGATACCAGCTTTGGACAAAATGGGTGAATATGTTTAAAAATATATATCTTTTTACAATAATCAGTCATCAGTAATTTAATATATATGCTTTCCAAACCAATAAACATATTTTATTTATACTGTAAAACTTTGCAAATACCCATTTTGACCCAAGTCGTTAAAGCCATTTTCAAACTATCTCTAGTTTTTGAAAAATATTCACCAGTAATATTCACCCTCTAACGAACGTTTACAGAAAAAAAACTAACTTTATACTGTTATTTGTGAGGTAAAACACTCCCTGGATGACCAGTTTATGATGATAATTGTTTACCAATTCCAAGGTACTAGGGAATATATCACACCCAGGCTCCCCTGTGATTTCCCTCCCGTTGGCTCCACGAGGGGCCAAGTTACTGAGGAATATACCCCACCCAGGCTTCCCTGTGATTTCCCTCCCATTGGCTCTACGAGGGGCCAAGTTACTGAGGAATATACCTCACCCAGGCTTCCCTGTGATTTCCCTCCCATTTGCTCCACGAGGTGCCAAGGTACTGGGGAATATACCCCACCCAGGCTCCCCTGTGATTTCCCTCCCATTGGCTCCACGAGGGGCCAAGTTACTGAGGAATATACCTCACCCAGGCTCCCCTGTGATTTCCCTCCCATTGGCTCTACGAGGGGCCAAGTTACTGAGGAATATACCTCACCCAGGCTCCCCTGTGATTTCCCTCCCATTGGCTCTACGAGGGGCCAAGGTACTGGGGAATATACCTCACCCAGGCTTCCCTGTGATTTCCCTCCCATTGGCTCCACGAGGTGCCAAGTTACTGAGGAATATACACCACCCAGTCTCCCCTGTGATTTCTCTTCCATTGGCTCCACGAGGGGCCAAGTTACTGAGGAATATACCCCATCCAGGCTCCCCTGTGAGTTTCCTCCCATTTCCTCCAGGAGCTTCCAAGCTTCTCACGGAACAATAAGTACTAATGATATCATTAACAACCTTTGGGCTGTTTTGCCATTTCAATCTCTTTGTTAAGGCTACTAATATTTCAACATCTGAAGTCTTAGCAAATCAACTCCTCTCAAAATATCTCCATGTAATGTACCAATCTCTATGGTATATTAATTTTCATCAAATTGTATAAACTGATTTGAGTGCTTTCCATAATGAAAAGCTTTATCAATGTCAGAAAAAGTGTGCGGTTTGTCTTATTGAGAAATGTTATACATGGGGAAAACAGCATCTTTATCATGGCTATAAATCACCCATTGAGTTTTAAAGCGTTCCCGATTCTAGAATTTTGAAAAACAATTTTACGTTATTTGAGGCCAGAAATTTAAATTAGGATAGCTAGAATGTTTAAAGGTGGTGGTAAAAAAAAGCTGCATATGGATATTACCACTGATTTCAGGAAATCCCGGAAACTGGGCAGGATATTCTTAAGCACTCACTTTAAGTTGTATTTAGTTGTATCTACAGTATGATTCTCTGTCTTTGTACGTCACACTTTTTGCTGGATCACAGGTCCTTATTTCTTGAAATATACATGAAGAAGAAGCCATCATTTATCATTTAGCATCATAGAATAATCGCGTCACCTATAGATTATGTTTATAATATTTAATCTTCATATTACTGGCAGTTTCCCGCTTATTTTTTCGTAGAATGAGGTTAATTAGCTCCATAATGATCTGTATTTTAATTACTAGCATAGTTTTTATTTTCATATTTCTCTTCAAGGAGCTCGTTTTCCACTTTGTTTGTAATCAGCCTTTCTGATAAAGATATGTTAGTCTTTTATTTGTCAATTTTCAGGCTTATAAATCACTTTAAAAATTAATAACTTAATTTTATTGAAAATGTACCCTAAGACGCCATTTTAGCTCTTTCCCTCCACGCTAATGTGGCTATGTCACAGGTTTACCAGGGGGGTTATCTACATGAGAGATGGTGGTACACTTCTCTGAGGGTCGACCCCCTGTGGCTACACCAATTAACTGTGAAGTTAACCATTTTAGTGGCGTAGTTGTCTAACGCACTCAATTCGTGTCGAGATGGACCACCGAGGAAGGGGAGATCAAGGTTTGAATCTCGACTGGGTGAAGTGGGGGTGGAATTCCGCTATCTCACAACGAAAATGTGGGTTAACTTCTTCTAAATTCAACCTTCCCAAGTCCTAATCCATTATCGTAATTAGTACTTAAGCATATAACCCTAGCGGTTGGTAAGACGCCGTGATAAATAATAGTATTAATAATATTTCATGTTCATATGTACCATAAGTTATTATTATTATTATTATTATTATTATTATTATTATTATTAGTACCGCGTCTTATTAACCCTTTCGGGCTATACGAACTTACGCTAATGTGAAATGGTAGGGTGATTGTGAGATGGAATGGAGTACATACAGTTTAAAGTGGAATCCAAACCACGGTGGAGGCCTGGAATTTCACACATTCACACGTATTTTCAGAGGTGAAGGCATGGTTTTTGGAATCAGATAAATTTGTACCGGGACCAAGAATTGAACCCCGGGGCCTCAGCGCAAAAGACTGACACTCCACACCTAGACCGCTAGGTCACCCTGTTGTATAAATAATGTGTTCCAGATCACCAGATAATTACGTTTAAGTTTACATTTTAGAAACAGGTTTTGATAATAGCTATGGGAAGGTTGGGGTTTGATCCTACTGCAAGTTATTTTTAGGTAAATTCTCATAAATCATTTCCCCCTTCCAACTCTGGACAATTGAAATACATTCTTTTATTAAACTTAATTTTGTCAGCCTTACTTCCTTCTTGTGATTAATATTATATATGTAGAGCGATGGGAGCCTCTGTGAGTATTGTATACGGACATTATAAGTTTTAATGAATATTCAGTGTAAGCAAAGCTAATCCATGCCATAGTATTCAATTTAAAGGATATATTATGGATTTAGGGAATTTATATAGTAGGCTTTCCATTCTCCTTCCATGAAAATGTGGAAACACTTCCTCTACTTTAGGCCTGAGACCGTTAGAGTATTTCTGAAAATACAATTGATTTTTGTTTGACATGTTTATGACATTATATTTATTAAATTAATCTTGGTGCCCTCTCCCAACTACACAATTCTATATCATTAAATGTTTTAATATATGATTCAAGCTCCCCATGGTAATTTTATCGATGTTACATATTAATTTATGTAAAGTTATTATTATGTAAACAAAATAAAGTTGAGACCATATGTAAAAATAAAACTTCTTTGTTAATCATTTCTATTACCTCATATTCAGCAAAAATAACACTTTATTAGTGAATTGATTTTTATGCTATTCCAACAGGCAAAATATCTTGTCATGTAAAGGTTGTTTCACCTTTACAGTATTTTAATATCAAGGTATTAACGCCTTGGACTGTATTTTACCATAACAATAGTTACAATTAATGAATACAAATTAATATGCTAGATCTTGTGTGTGAATTTGCTATTTAACCCTCAAAACTCGCTCTTTTTTACTTTCCCCTTTGATATCATTCTACCGTCATAGCAGTTACAGTTTATAAATGAATGGGTTATATATATATATATATATATATGTGTGTGTGTGTGTGAATTTGAATCCTTAGCTTAAATAAAATTTAGCTGCATTTATAAACGCTATCCAAAAAGTAAAAATGTTATCAATAATAAAATTATAATTGTTTATTCTTTCTTCTCATTTTAATATCTATATTATACAAATCAATCTTTAATGTTTAATATTATTTTGTTTTGTTTGATATTCCCGCCAGTTGGAGGACATTCTTGTAAGGTTTTCCTACGCCAAATTCTGGTAAAAATTCTATTTGGTCTAATTATATTAAATCAAAACTCTGGTCGATCAGTTTTAACTTATTTTTTATTTCTCTTTATTTTTCTCACTCGAAAATTTGGGTGCACTCATCCCATTGGAAGGAAACATTTGATGGTATGACCGTTCTAACAGTCATTAGCTGTGCTAGCCCTGCGATAGTTATCGAGCTTCCCTATTCCTAAACCATTAGCGTATCTAGTACTAAGGCGTATAACCCGGACGGGTAGTAAGACGTGATACTAAATATATAAATATAAGAACTTGAGGGATGTAAATAGTCTCCTATAATCTCTCTTTGGATTTTAAGTAGATATTATTCCTTGATGGTCCAGTTATTCATAAAACAGATGAATAAAATATCGAATTGTAAGAGTAGAACTGCAGCTCGCGTGATTTAATACGTCACTCTCACAATAGATGAAATTTATTTTAAATGTCAGGGGTGAAACCCGCAGTCTCCTCAAATATATGTAAGCCATGATTCCGCTTTAAAGATTTTAGTTTTTGATGTTATATTTTCTACATAAAAAACAACAGTTCATAAACACAAAAATATCAATTTTAATTTATTTACATGATTTATAAAATAGGCCATGTGATTAACCAACAGATTCTATGTATGAACATTTCTCGTGTTTTCTAAAATTGGGGCCCCCTTTTAACCACAGTTCTATTTTTTCAACTAATACATTAAAATGACTGGGAATTTGTTTTATAAAAAAAAATATTTACCTGTATCGAAGGTAATATGGTCTAAGGCGTCTAGTTATAGCATGGCACTAGTTCCTATTTAATGGTTTCCCTCCCCCTCATTCCACGTAAACACTGGAACATTTCTACCTTACTCCTCCCTACCACCTTATGATCGCCAACAATGGTCCATGTTGGTATGGTGGATAGCCACATCCCCACCTGTCGACTGTAGGTATAGCGGATACTTACATCCATACATGTCAGTGGTGGATACTATACAACCAATTTTAATAAATTTTGTGGCGGGATGGCGGCTGATAATTGTGGATCATAAATCACTGTGAGGCTTCCATCTGAAGAGAGAGTCACCTGATTGTCCATAACCAGAGCTGTGTCAATGATCTTTGGTTGCAATATAACTCCAATGATCAATGACGTCACCAGTAATAGACCCATTACCACATAGATGGGGAAGGCTGTAAAATCATTCCAGGTCATGATCTATTCCTGTCTTGACTTGTCGAGTCGAGCCGAAAAACTGGTGCCAGGGTTGCAGTGACGTCACCAGTGAAAACCCATTGCCACATAGAAGAGCAACGGAAAAACTCCAGAAATAAATCTTTGCAATATTGAATTAGCAACAAATGACATCATGTCCGTAATCCCATGTCATGGAAATAACCAGAGGGGAAAGTTAGGGAAAATTCAGGATTTTACCCCCACCACAACTGAGAAATACCTGCCAAACAGGTGCAAGGGCTGTGATGACTTCATCAAGGAAAACATATAGCTGTGGAAGTGTTGTGACATAACACGCAATGATGACGTCACACAGATCGGGGTCAAAGGTCAAATTGTCCTCGGCGGTCCCACACACTACTGCAAGCTAGATTTTAATTTTAAATTATGACTGAATATGATTACAAAATAACATTAAAATATTAAAAGTAGAAGGTACAAAAAGCTTAACTTTGATACAATTAGTTTGAATGATAAATATTTTATTGTAATGTAATTAAATATATATAAAATGTAAACAATACAATAATTTAGTCACAAATATCACTGTTAACATATAGTACACATCACATATCAACATCTGTGCTCTCGAATGCTGATGTTTGGCTCAAGCTGTTACGTTAAGTCACGTGAATCGTTATAGCCCACTGGTTTCTTTACAATAAGTGAACTATATGTGTGTGTTACGTTAAGTTAAAGGTAAGTTAAGCGTGATCCCGACATTACACTTGTGATCTTGCGCAGTGCACCAAAATGACTATTACGTATGATGCATCATCCACATTTATTACATTGAGTGGTTTATTTTTATCTCTAATTATAAGTTATATTTATTTACACATGAAAGGTTGGGTTAATATGGGTTTATAAAGTGTCATAATAATGAAAGTGTAGTTAAGATCGGTTGGAAAAGTGTCATAATAATTAATATAAACTTGTTGTGTTATTTCAATGATGTCATCAATGTTATGATTTACTTCATTTATAATTTGGTAGTTTTGAATAATTGTGATCAGCTATAACTAGTTAAATCATTCAAAGTTAAATTTATTATGAAATGAATTTAATTGTTGTCGTCATAGAAGGTTTTTAAGCCTTAATAAAGGCAGTAAAACTTAGGTTTGGGGCTTAGTTTAATGTGTCCAAATAGTTCTAGAACATCCGAAAGATATTCGTCGCTTAGGTGAGGGGAACTTTTTATTATTTAATCTAAAAGTTTTTTACAAGTCCAAATAATATGATATTACCTAATATATTATTATGTAGGCTACTTACTCTAACTTACATACCCAAATTTGATTCTCCGGTTGGCTAAGTCAATTTATATAAATTAAATAAACTTTTTTAAACATTAAACAATAATATGAAATCTCTTGGTGTAGGCCTATATTTGACTTGTGTAAATGGTGTGAAAGTAAAATAATTTTGAACTAATATAATTATAGTATGGCTTATTATTGGACTCTTCGTTTCCTTGTGTTATACTGTAACAATTAGATATAGCTTATTAGCCAAAATACAATGTAGCTATCATTGGACTCTTCGCTTTCTTGTGTTATACTGTAACAATTAGATATAGCTTATTAGCCAAAATACAACGTAGCTATAATTTGTCAAAGTGTTTAGCTATATTTTCACCCAGTTTTAAACGGTCCTGTACGCAAACACGATGACATAAAAGGCAATTTTTACTGCCATAAAATAATAGTTATAGGCCCATAGGAAATTCAATTCAAGTTATTACTACACATTACAATGAAAGCGCAATGCTAATTCCTAAAATAGTTTATAAATATTCAACAGTTAAAAAAAATAAAAACTTCTTACCCAGAATCATGACATGGTAGCTATTTTTATGAATGGGTTTATTTGATGAATTTACGGGCTTGAATTCTAATTTGGATTTGAGATGCGAAAGAAAATCTACGATTAGGATTTGAGAAATAAATGATTTTACCCATCTATACTGATAAGCCTATTAATAGAAATTAGGACTACATTATTTATTATTTTACAACGTTGAAAAATTGCCTTTGATTGCACCATGTTCACGTAATATATCCAAAAAACAGAGTGAGTACATGTTTTTGTAATTGTGTAGAGTATAGAAGGCTAACCACCACCTATTATGGTAATAACAAATTGTTATGTATAGCTTGTTTAAATAATTTCATATTTTTTGCTCTAAGTTAAATTTATAGGTTATAAATATGAAATAAGCTATATTATTATTATTAATATTAACACCGCGTCTTACTACTGGTTCGGGCTATACGCACTTACGCTAATGTGTAATGGTAGGGTGATTGTGAGATGAAATAAAGGACCTACAGTTTAACGTGGAATCCGAACCACGGTGGAGGCCTGGCATTCCTCACATTCACAAGATGTCTTGTCAGAGGTGAAGGAAGGGTTTGGTAATCAGATAAATTTGCACCGGGACCAAAGATTGAACCCCGGACCCCCAACACAGAAGCCTGACACGTTATCCCTAGACCACCTGTTCATCAATATGTTCAATAATTGCATTTATCTTATTAAGGTGAACTCGTTTGTTAAGGGAAGCTTGAACTTAGAGGAATTAGAAAAGTATAGATTGTAAGAAGGGTGACCTGGCGGTCTAGGGGTAAGGTGTCAGACTTCTGTGCTGGCGGCGGGGGTTCAATCCTCGATCGCGGCAAAGATTTATCTGATTACCAAACCCTTCCTTCACCTCTGACAAGACATCTTGTGAATGTGAGGAATGCCAGGCCTCCACCGTGGTTCGGATCCCACGTTAAACTGTAGGTCCTCCATTTCATCTCACAATCACCCTACCATTAAACATTAGCGTAAGTGCGTATAACCCGAACGGGTAGTAAGACGCGGTGCTAATAATAATAATAATAATAATGATTGTAAGAAACATCGGGTACAGAACATAAAACTTCATAATGGGCTTTTTCTCTTTCATTTTCAAGATACCAAAAACTCCCTAATTTAATACTGGCATTATACTCCAAAAACTACTGTGAATAAAATGATATGCTACTAATATTTTGAAAACTTTTTTTTAAGAATTATTAAAAATTACTACTCACTAGATTTGAGTAATGAGATCTCGTGTAAATGTTCACAATAGTTACAAAACTAACCTAGAAACTGCACGGAGTGACAACATCTGAACTTTTTTTTTTTCACAAAAAATAAATAGATCTTGCATATTACTAACAATTTTCCCTTTCTAATTTAAAAACCTCTTTTAGCACAGCGCCATTTGATTAATTAATTGTATTAGGTTTACATATTTTTACTAGAATTGGCGCTATCTCTTTGGCCTTGACCAATCTTTTATAGACCATCCTTGAGTATTTTAGTCACATTCCACGTTTTCTGTATGTCTGAGGGCATGTCAGTGACTAAAGTATTTAAATGATTTGGTTGATAGTTCTTCTAAGTAGTGCTTTTATTCTGGATCTATCTTTTGTTTGTTTTTTAGTCTTTGGTGACCTGGCGGTCTAGTGGTAAGGTGTCAGACTTCTATGATGGCGGCCGGGGTTCAATCCTCGGTCCCGGCACAGATTTATCTGATTACCAAACCCTTCCTTCACCTCTGACAAGACATCTTGTGAATGTGGGGAATGCCAGGCCTCCACCGTGGTTCGGATCCCACGTTAAACTGTAGGTCCTCCATTTCATCTCACAATCACCCTACCATTACACATTAGCGTAAGTGCGTATAACCCGAACGGGTAGTAAGACGCGGTGCTAATAATAATAATTTTAGTCTTTGACAATCTCTGCAAGTTTCTCTTTTTAGGGTTATTATGTAATTAGGGTTGAAGTGGTCGGTTGTTAAGTCTATGTTTAGGATATATTACGGTGCTAAGTTTGAAGATCTCTTGTATCATCGTCGAGCTAGCTTCTACAGCTACATACACGTCTTACTCTGTTTCAATATAAATATGTCTCGGTAGTATATCTTGTAAGTCATTTTTGTATTTCTTCGAGTCACATGTTAATATTGTTGGTTTGTACCGGTTTGATTGATGTTCCATGTTGACATCCCATTTCGCAGAATATTGGATTATGATCGGAGTCATGTTCTTGGAGGACTGTAATGATATCCGACGTAGTTTTCAGTTTTATTATAATTATTTCAAAAACATTTGGTCTGTAAAGATAACTACTAAGATAGTACTTAGGTGTTTCTGGTGATATTAAGTTATAGTCTACTTCTATTGAGTGTTATTCAAGTACCCATCCATTTATGTTAGTAATTCTACTACTCCATATAGTATTGCTGTTAAGAACTCCATCTATTAAATAGTAGGTATTTACAGTAACTTTGTTTAGTGCCCTAGCCTCGAGGTTCTTAGTGTCCTGTATGGTATTCTTACGCCGGTAATTCGGGAGGTAGTTTTTGACCAGAACAGCTGTTTCACCATCTTTGCCTTGATCTCGGTCATTTCTGTAAATGTTGTAACTATATATGTGCAGTCACTTGTTCGTATTAATATGAGATTTAGAGACTAGGGTGACGTCACCTGTGGGGATATGTAGCAATTCTTTGAATTCCTGTGCTTTCTGCAAAACCCCATTGGGGTTCCATATTATAATCCTTAACTGAAATGTTTCTGATAGCTTGTTTTTAGTTGTCATATTCACCAGAGTGGAAGTCAGTGGCTGCCTCTAGGAGGATCAGTATCTTGGCTGTCTTGTCATCTGCTTGTCTTGTTTTAATTAAGGTCTGAGATGTTTAATAGTCCACAAATGTCCAATTCTTTGAATAAATGTTATCATTTACTTGAAGTCTGATGAATTTTTTCTGTTCTTTCTTTTGATATGGTGCTTGATATTCCCTTTCGATCTATTAGGGTGTCTATGTAAGCACGTGGGTGCGTGAACTTGTTTACAGTCTCTGCTACTTGCTTAGGTAGCTGGGGGAAGATCTTTTTGCTAGAAGGAGCAATTATTGTTAGTCATACGCTTGTCATATTGTTTCTGTATTTCCTCGGATTTTTTTCTACTAATTTGAGATATTTGAGCATTTTGAGTAATTCACTTTGTGATTACTTCAGCATTTAAAATGACTTATTGGAGGGAGTTTTTTTACATTTACGCTGAGTGGCCAGGTGAGGTATCAAGCATTTAACCTATATCGGGGTTTTGAGCAATCATTGTGCTTCTAATGACCGAATTTCTGCATCGGTGAAATTGGCGTATAAAGTTCTTAGCTTGTACCTGATGTTCAATTATATCTCTGCTGTTGATGATATATTTTTTTGAACTAGCTGTAAGTTCCTGTCAGTCTTTGTAAGAGTGCAGATAAAGATTTGTATTAGTTTGACTTGGTAATGTAGTCCTGGAAGTAACTTTTCGCGCGTTGGTAGTGTTATGCAGGCTTAGTGCAAGCCATCTGGTCAAAATTTAGGGAAATATCCCTCAGCATTGTGGATGTATGATATTTCTGTACATACCTGGGAAGTGCTTGGATAGTTTTAAAGACCCCCGATGTTATCCTGTGGATTTTAAATCTATCTTTAACGTAGAAAGTCTTGAGAGTCCCTACCAAAGCTGTTTATTTGTATGTTACTATCGTAGAGTGGTTTGCTGTTCCTGAGGTGACTATTGGTTGTAGTTTAGGTTTTGTTTCTGGATATAGATTCCTGAGATGTTTACCTCTGAGTATCAGTTCGACAAGTTGCCTGATAGTGCTTCATATTGGTTTGTTACCCTGATTGTCTTGTGGTTGATCCTCTTTAGTTTCCTATTTAAAACTGATGCTGCTATGAATTAATTGATCATGCTCATTTCTTCATTTGTGTGGTCCAACTTTACGACATCATCACTAGCGCAGTCCCTGGATATTGGTAGCTTCTGGTTTGTCCGTAAAATGTATCAAAGTATGTCCATTTAGCTTAGTGTTATTGGTCCTAAAGGGGTCCGTCATCAGTTTCCGTAAGTTTTAGTCAGTTTTTTATATATATATATATATATATATATATATATATATGAAATTTCTTACGAATACTGGGTCTCGAACAGTATTGTGCGATATAGAATAGAGTCTAACTTGTAGAATGTTCTCCATAATTTAGACGTCGGTGACTGTCAAAACTATTAAAGTTGTAAGTTAGCAAATTTACCATCTCTTCAATATAAATCTGAATGACTTGAATCAACCTCGTAGAGTCGAAAATACAATTCATCATCTTGAATCCTAAGAGTCTACATTGAGAGCCGCAGACTCCCAATAATCGAATCTATAAGGGATCCAAGACAATCGTTTTGTGCGGTTCTTTCTCTTCCTTGTGTGCCTGTATACCTATGTTGAGGGTCATAGCCCCGTTTTCAGAGGAGGCGGTTAGCTCATTAATAGCTCAGAGTATCTATATGTTGTCACAGATCATAACCAAGTTTTCAGAGGAGGTGGTTAGCTCATTAATATCTCAGAGTATCTATATGTTGTCACAGATCATAACCAAGTTTTTAGAGAAGGCGGTTAGCTCATTAATAGCTCAGAGTATCTACATGTTGTCACAGATCATAACCAAGATTTCAGAGGAGGCGGTTAGCTCATTAATAGCTCAGAGTATCTACATGTTGTCACAGATCATAACCAAGATTTCAGAGGAGGTGGTTAGCTCATTAATAGCTCAGAGTATCTACATGTTGTCACAGATCATAACCAAGATTTCAGAGGAGGTGGTTAGCTCATTAATAGCTCAGAGTATCTACATGTTGTCACAGATCATAACCAAGATTTCAGAGGAGGTGGTTAGCTCATTAATAGCTCAGAGTATCTACATGTTGTCACAGATCATAACCAAGATTTCAGAGGAGGTGGTTAGCTCATTAATAGCTCAGAGTATCTACATGTTGTCACAGATCATAACCAAGATTTCAGAGGAGGTGGTTAGCTCATTAATAGCTCAGAGTATCTACATGTTGTCACAGATCATAACCAAGATTTCAGAGGAGGTGGTTAGCTCATTAATAGCTCAGCGTATCTACATGTTGTCACAGATCATAACCAAGATTTCAGAGGAGGTGGTTAGCTCATTTATAGCTCAGAGTATCTACATGTTGTCACAGATCATAACCAAGATTTCAGAGGAGGTGGTTAGCTCATTAATAGCTCAGAGTATCTACATGTTGTCACAGATCATAACCAAGATTTCAGAGGAGGTGGTTAGCTCATTAATAGCTCAGAGTATCTACATGTTGTCACAGATCATAACCAAGATTTCAAAGGAGGCGGTTAGCTCATTTATAGCTCAGAGTATCTATATGTTGTCACAGATCATAACCTTTTTATTTGAATGTATTTGTTGACTGTTAAATAAAAATAGGTTTGTGAGATGGAGAAAGTTTTATGTTGTGATGTTCCTAAATCATACCCTAGTACTCTCTGATGGTAAAAAAAAGAAGTTTGTCCCGATTTGAGTATTGGAGTAAGTGTTGTGTCAAGAAGACCTAAAAGAAAAGGACAATTTCGTATCAACAATTATAAGAAGGTTTAATTGATGAATGTGAGCATGTGTAATGTGTTTATCCTGTTGGTTTTGACAAAGATAATTGGTAGTAAAGATAGGACACGGGGACTGGCTAAGAGGATATGTGCAAATTGTGTATGCCAATCTCAATTTATTATACCTCCTGTTTACTTAGGGATTGTACTGTCCGACACTTCTAATTATGTAATTTGTTTCTAAATCGTGGGCTTTGCTAAAGAAGATCCTGTTTAATTCTCTGTGAATTTATTTTATCCCCTTGCTCCAATTCATGGCGTTGATAAATGCATTAATCATCTTGTCCTTGTGGTGCCTCCCAACACATACGTTAGCACCTTGTTCTGTACCACCCGGAGTTGGTTCAAAAATTTTGGTCACCTAGCTCCATCCTTCGCAGCTGCAAAATGGTCGTGGCTGAACTAGAATACTAAATAGACGGGAATTAAGTACGACACCAAGATATTTGAACTCATTTATGAAAGGGATCTCCTCACCCAGGACACTTAGCTGCTCCAATGCTTTCCCTGTTCATTTATAGAGTACTATCACCGTGGATCATACAGGGTTCATTATAATTCTACACTTTTACAGTTTGCTACCGAACAGATCCAGAAGGCGTTTTAGGTACCTAAACAAGCACTTCACGTTTCTCTGTGATGTATAAAACAAGATGTTCTATGCGAATTGATGTTAATTTTAGGTTCCATGGGGGTATCGTTGACTTATATACTGCAAAAATAAAATTAAGATACAACTTAAACCTGTTTATATCCTGCTCGAATAAATGAAGAGAAACTACTTTATTCAATATATTTTAACTTAGAAATGTCCAAAAAGAAAGATGTTTATTGTATATATGTATTTGAAGGACAGCTAGCCATACCTTATCAAAGGCCTTTTCCATGTCCGTGAGCACTGCTAACGTAAATTCACTACGTTGAAGTTCTCTGTTGTCTCCTCAGGACTGATAAACAGGTTTCCCATAGGATGTCAGCTCTGGAAATGAATCTGAATGTCAGAAAGTATATTGTTTTTCTGGGAAAAATACTATAATATTTTAAGAATTGCCTTCTCCTATAATTTACCAAGATAGCTCAGAAGGGTGATTTGTCTTCTATTTTGCAGATATTAAGGATCCTCGCTGGGTTTTGGGAATCTTATAATCCACCACTTTTCAAACTACTGGAAAGTCAACTCTCATTATCGTAGCAGAAATTACAGTATGCTACTCAGGAACAGAGCTACGCTTACTGGAGAGTAGCGCAACATTTCATTAGAAACGTGGTCTGCACCAGGATGTTTCTTTGGTTTGAGTTTTCTAATAGCTAGGTTAACTTAGTTTCTCGAAACTGGTGGCGACAGCTTAGGTATGGGTCACATGAGATAGATCCCATACATACCCCTCACCTCTCTTGTAATGTTTTCATCCTGGGGCTCAAAGTTTGACTTGAACTGATCTTCCAGGGATTTAGCTATGGCCACGGTTTTGTCCGTGTTTGCATAGGCCATCTCGTGCCTTCCATGTATGGCTGAAGGCTTTGCTTTAGAGTTCTATTCCTTAATTTGCTTGGTCACTCACCATTTGTTGTCTCTACTGCTAAATGTTTTTGACACATACATATTCTAGTAAAATTGGTTTGATGCTATATCTTTTCGACGAACAAGAGCCCTCAATTTATTGTATTTCAACATTATGTCTTGACAATTGGGTCATCTACCATTAGTGTCATGCTTCCCTTTTTTGAGCAATCAGGAAGTTCAGGTCCAGGTGATCTCTCTTTAATATGGCTTGAAGGGCTTCGAAGGTCGTTAACACGTGGTGAACCTCCAGCAACATGGATGTAAGGAGGATGATATATGGAGCTGTGTGTATATATTCCTTGGAATTGACTTCCAAATTGAGTGGTACAGAACTATCTAAAATGTTTTGACATCCGTGCCAACCACAGATTGGGATCTTCCTCCTTGGGTATGATTTACAAGGATTTATTGTGAAGGATGACTGACAGAAGACCAGAATTTTGCCGGATTCCAACTCATTTAAGGTTTTAAGCTCTTTAGGTTTCTGTTTGATATCCACAAGGAGCTGTAGCAATTATTGCTCCAAGTAAACAGAATGGGGCCAGTCAAGCATAAACATCACTTACCCGATATCACTGAGCACCTCGAACAAGAAACCTCCAACCACATAAAACACACGCGAGTAACTGTCAACAAGGAGCCTAGTGCCACATCTCGCCGCCAGAGACCACCACCACTACTACCATGCCCAATCCACCCAACTTCAAAGAAAAGAAAAGACGATAAGAAGATAGTAACTCCCAGACTTTGCCAGAATAATGTAGAATGTTCTTCTGCCGCGCGCGCGCTCCCTTCCCCTGTGCCTCTCCTGTTCGACGAGTGTGCGCCATATAAAATACCATCCATCGAAGAGCACGTCACTATTGGACGTGGCTGGGACCATGTAGGACTAAGCGTCGGCGTAACGGACACATTACGATAATGTAAGGATACATTCATTTTCGGCTTAAATGTAAACTATTGGAACTTTTCAAAATTCTCTTTTGATCTTTATCTATCAAATTTTAATTATAAGTTACTTGCATAAAACTTCGCCTTTGATTTACTTTAAAATGAGAGTATTGTTATGTCAGAAATCTTCTATGTTATTGATATCAAGCATTATGTGCGAACTTTATACCTAACAAAATAACCTTAATTTTTTTTGTAGTATTTTGGCTAGATAAGTATAATAAATATGAAAATAGGAGAGTGTTGTTAGATCAGAACTTTTTCAATATTATCTATAATGCTTTAATGTTATACATTTCCAAAATAACTTTATTTCGTTTCGATTGCAAATGGTGTTGCATTTTGGGTTTGGCAACATTAAGTTGGGAAGGGGTAGAAATAGGATTCCGAGATTTTCAGGGTTAGTAGAAGGAAATATTGCACTGGAGTATTGTATATATCAACTTAACTTTATATTTTTTAACTGGTTCTCAATTGTAACTTTTATGATAGCGTTGTTAATCTCTTTTGTGTTAAAAGAAAAAAGGGTAACGAAAGCTTAAAAAAGAATATGGTTAGGGAATGTCCTCGATTTTCATAATTGTACTATTATCCTAGCTTAAGACATATGCGAAGGTTATGTTGAGTTCTGCATTTAGGTTTTTAGCGAACATGTTAAATGGTATTGACACTAGGTACATTTGATGGGACTAAGACTTTTATGTTGCCTTTTTGCAACAGGCATATAAATATGTTAGTTAGGAGAGATCACCTACTGTATTACGTATGATCATATTCAAGTCCACTAATGTTATGCATTAACATTTATAGTTTAGTAATATAGTTAAGGTACATAATAATAAATAACGTAATGATTAGAAGGAAAGGAGTAAATATTTATGGAACAATGTTTTTATTGGATAGTATTTATTCATATTAATAATGTTTTGTCACTTACGACACTGATATATACAATGAACTATCGAATGCTCTTCAATTATATGCTTGTTATTTAATAAAGTTTGGCATAAAATTAAATCTAAATGATTTTAAGACTTGAAATTATTCTATTGCACAGTTACGCCCATATTATCCCTATGTCTAAAAAAGCACAATGTCCAAAAAACCTCTTTGCTTAATATATATTATTACGTTATGCAACCTGTGAAGGTGGGCTGTAGTTTCCCGCTACTCAAAAGAGTGAGATGCGTGCGATGGGGACATGTTGAATGTCCAGCACTTTATAACTCACAATATTAGTATATTCACTCTACGCGCTCCTATTTATTTTTTATTTAATTCTTTTTCTTTTACTGTAGGTTTTGTTTATTGTTATGTATTGTATCCCTCTATATTTTAGAACTTGGATTACACTTAAATAGCTCGTACGTGTCATTGCCTGGATATATCAGACCTCGTTGTGAAGCGTTAAAGCGAAGCCTATACCTCACACCAAAGTTTTTACCCGGAAGACGGACTCGTCCTAAATAGACAATCGCGATTATGTTCGGCTCGTCCTCCGCTTCACTAACCTCTTTATCTCCTTCTAGTTGACGAACGTTGTAGGTTCGGAACTTTTCGAGCACAGAGATGCACTTGATTCGATCGTATTCATCGTGCTCTATCTGGTCCAACACCGTGCACAAAGCGTCTTCCTCCTGGAAAACTTCTGGTTGGTTCCCTTCCTTGAGATTGTAGACGGGACATGATGTAGAACAGCTCTCTATAGACTGACTTGCTTCCCACATACCGGTAATATAACGGCTGAGCCAGTGTATAGAGGAATTGCAGAACTCGCTGTAGCACTTATCAACCTCCACGATGTAGTATTTTAAACCGCTGTTAGAGATATTAATATCGCTCATACCCTCCGGACGGTAACCCAACTGTCTAAGCATTTCGAATGTGATGCTTCTCTCTGCTCGCGCTCGACTTTATACGTTCAGGATGGAGGGGAACAAAACCACTGTCAGAGGAGTGGATCACCTTCCTCTTCTACACTATATTCTTCGCATCGATCCACGAATTGTGAGTGGAGTCAAACCCTAACCGTTTGACGTATACTCTATCTCCGGAACGTCTGATTATCTTCTCTACAAGGTAAACATCCGCAAACAGAGTCTTTCTGAGCTCCTTATCGTAGAATCCTCCCGTGATAGGCTTACCTTTCATATCTTCGAGTAGAAAGGTCCTGGGATTAATCTCGACATCGTTACATATGTTAAGCGGTTCAGTCGACCAGTTCGCGGTATGACCCTTTTCAAAAACGTCCTTATACTTACTGATACGAATTATATCACCTACTTTAAACATGTTAGGTGTAGAATCTAAGATCTTGAGACATTGATAGATTGTATGTAAAAGTCTGTCATCTTTGACGTCTATAGGCTTCATCTTTATGGTCGAGTGTATCGTCCGGTTGTATTAGTCCAGTAACGAATCAATCATATCAGTAGTTGGTGGGGCTTGATAGCACAGAGCTGTGATTGGCTGGATTTGGTCACGTGACCACGCCTCCTGCTCTCTGATTGGCTGT